>JASAND010001538.1:0-20137 GCA_030248195.1 Trissonchulus latispiculum
AGGGTAAGGGAGATAGGGCCGACCGGAAAAACTGGCGGCCCCCGAGTATGCTAAACGTAGATTGTAAAATTTTGGCTAAAGTTCTGACAAACAGGTTAGCAGGGGTCATGAATTTTCTTATTCGAAATACCCAAACTTGCGGGGTTCCAGGACGAGATATCAGGGATGGAATTTTGACTTTAATGGGGATTTTAGATTACGCAAAACACAAAGAAAAATCTTGTGTTTTCTTGTCAGTGGACCAAATGTCCGCTTTTGACATGGTGGAGTGGGAATTTTTGAGAAGTTTGAGAATTTTTGAGAAGAAGCTCAGAGAACTGAGCGCCAAATTGAACTGTGGTTCACACCTGCCTCTGTAAGCTTTGGTCGTAAAACGTTTACTTTAGAAACTGCAAAATTAAAGCCAATTTATGAATTTTTAGTTGTCAAGAAATTTTCTAGCAAGAGAGAACAAATTCAAACAAAATGGCTTCAAAAGTTACGTACAATAAGCTCAAACGATTGGGAATATATTTGGGCCTCAATGAAGACAAAATTTGTGAATGGAATAGCTTCTGATACTCATCTGAAGTTAGTTCACAATAACTTAATGACTAACAAAAGAAAGAATCAAATAGCCACAAGTAATAGTTCATTTTGCGATTTTTGCCTACAAAATAATCTCAATTCAGTGGAAGATTTAATCCATGTATTTGTCACTTGCCCCAGGCTCCCCAATTTCTGGAAAAAGGTCTGTAATTTGTTACGATTAGTGGCTACTCCCTCGAGTGACTTGGTGATTGGGCGAAGCCAACTTTTCTACAGGGATCTGGTCACCCAGGAAAAACTTCTCGGCTTTGTGGAACGTAAAAACCAGAAACTCCATTTGAATGTAAATCTTGCAATCCAGACGGCACAAAATTCGATTTGGTACAGCAGAGAGCTTTTCAAGAAAGGAAAAGGTTTAAAGGACCCGTGGGACATTTTTCAGAAGTCTCTGGGGAAAATTGGGGTGAACGCGAGTGTCTTTGTTGGAGAAATGGGAGTTAGGAAGCTCGAGGGAGAATTCGGCTTATTTGAACTTGATTCTGACGTTTTAGTATTGAAATGTACTTAATCTCTGTATGCTCTTGTATCTTTCAGATTTCTATTAAAAATTTTCGAGATATAAAATTTTAGTTCAAAATTAATTAAAAATCAAGTCTTTTGGAAACTTGACTTGCCGGAAATCCTACCTGAAGTCAAGTTTCCAAAACTGTTTTCGCTAGAGTGGAAAGGCAGGGAAAAACTGCCAATCCTCAGCAATTTTATTAATAATAATATTAAACATTATTAATAAACTGACATTGCAGTATTTTTCAGGAACTATCAGTGAAAATCTGTACTTTTATGGCCAGGTTAAAACTGTTTGAAGCCGTCTGAGTGATAGACACAATGGCTGTAGCACACTCAGACGTTCAAACAAAGCAGCACCACATATACGTAAAAGCATTAGTCTGGCTGGATGCTTCAAAACAGGCCTGAAAAGCATTATATAAACCCTATAGTACTGATGCTGCAGCTCCACAGTAGCTTTATAAACTTACAACTTTTTGCACCTTAAAATGGTTGGTTAACTAACTTTCTGACATTTCCTGAAAAAAGTTTTGAGCGTTAAATTAACGTTTTTTGAAGCAAATATTCAATAATATCTTTTTGTTGTTGGGTTTATTGCGGCGATTTACAGTATTATTACGTGAAATATGCTGCATTGTTTGACAGTATATATATTTTGTTTTTGTTGCCAATTTAATTAATTGTTCCTTTGTTGATTAATTGTTATCTTTGTTGATGTTTCAGGCAATTTTTACAGTCTTGGGCATATTTGGATTTTGGTATCGACATTTGACAATGGAATGCAAAAATCTATCCAAATAGGTGGAACGGATCTAATTATAAAAGCAGTGATGAAGTCTTCGAAGCTACAATGTTGACTACCTGGAAGGCCATGGTTCAATTCCCGCTAAAACTATTCCTTTTGTGTCTGGAAAATATATTTAATCAAATGATTTTTCCATTATTTGGATAGACTTTTGGGCGTTGTTTCAGTAGTAATGTGGTTAATCTTTTATAAAACGTTTGCGTAATTGTGTTTTTACTTGCATTTTAGAACCACCGTTTGAGGAAAATGGATACGAATGAAGTGCAAAAAATGAAAAATCCGAATTTTTAAAAATAATTTAGTTTTTGAATTCTTCCTTTACTAAATGTCTTGTACAAACATAGTTACTCTAATGGTCAATTGTTGTATATTTGTTTGAAGTTATGGCATTGTAGTTTGCATGAAAATTCTACGTATATTACTCATTGAAATTGTACCACGTGACTACTGTATGTAGCTGATGACTGGATGCTCAATAAATACGTAGAACGAGCCTTTTGGCTATAATCGATTGAATGTATCTGTTCTTATCAGCTTAATCTCTGATATGAGATCCACTGATCTCTTGAGATTGACTGATTTTTGTAAATTCTGATGAGTGATTCAGCTTGCTGAACCTCATTAATGGGTTGATCCGACACTGCACTTAAGGTCGGGATCGGCCCCCTCTCCGAAAGGAGAGAAACATCTTAAAAATTGTTAAGACATGAAATTGGGTCGCTTGCGTTTTTCCCCCTCAGCCATTTGCAAGGGTGCCTACTGGAGATGAACTGACTCATGATTTCAGAAATGAAAAAATTTGAAAACTGCGGAATTTTAAAAAATTTAAAATTTAGTTTGGTAAGGGGGTAAAGTTGTAAGCATAATATGTAAGCGTATACTGAGCTAACAAAAAGCTGAATCGAAAAACGGATTTCAGATTTCAGATCGCTTCTCGAGCATTTCGGCTCTCAGAGCTTGTTCATCATTGTCAACGCTGCTTACGTTTATCTTTACCGTGTTATTGCCTAGTCTGATCTCATCTGGTTCCATCTGCCTGGACTGCCACGAGTGTGAGCCACTATGCCACTGATCCGGCCGCTTCTGAGGCCACGGAAGATGACGTCACGGGCCATCAAATCACTCCAGTCACAGATGCCAAGGAGAATGCGAAGAAGGAGGTACTCCAACGGACGGGGTACCTCCCGATTCCGGACGTATTTCAAGGAGATTCAACGCTGAAATTGGTCCAAAGGTTAGAAAACTCTAACGATGGGGAGGTCTTGCCCGAGTTCGTAAGGCGGGCAGGGCCTTTCCATCTAAAACTCATCTATAATGGAAAGGCCCTCAGGGATCGGATCCTCCGGGAGGGGGTCAAGTTGGGAAACCTGATGGTCAACTTGGAGGTCCCCCGAAAGGAGGAGAGGATGTCCCTCTCCATCCGGTCCATCTATATTTACAATGTTCCGATCTCAGATTCGGAGCAGCATCTGAGCAGGTGGTTGGGGGCCCTTGGTTTGGAGAAGGCGTCCCCCTTCAGGTGGACATATTACAAGGGGGAGAACGGGAAGAGGTCCTCCATCCGGGATGGGGGACGCTCAGTTCTGGTCAAGGTGCCTCGGGAGATGGTGGTCCCCGGGTATGCCGTCTACACTCCGGAAGGGGCCACCCATAAGATGAAGGTCCAGATATGGTACCCGGACTGGGGCACCTGGTGCAACCGGTGCTTCGGTCCGGGTCACTACAAACGGGAATGTGAGAATCCGGAGGCCATTCCCCCCAAAATTCCAGGCGGTCCAATCCGGCGGTCCCCCGAGGCGATGGGAGACGACCCAACAGCTTCCTGATGGGGCCTACCCCTGGAACCCTGGGGGACGGCGGTGCAGAGGGCGAAGGGGACGGAATGGTGACCCTTGGGGGTTCAGAGGCCAAGAAACGGTCGGTCCCTGGGGCAGAGGCGGCAACAGGGACCCCAGAGTCCGGCGGGGAAAATCAGGAGTCGGAACCCGAGGAGCGGACCAGGTCAAAATCCGAGTCCAATCTGTCCCTGGGGACCGGCCCCCAGGGCACTGGTCCAACCTGGAAAGAGATCATGGAAGTAAAAGGCCAGCACTATGCCAAGATCTATGGGGACAAAATTGTTTCCTTTTTTGCAAGGAAATATCCCTATTCCAACCATAACAAATCCCCCTTTGTCCATGATGGCCTTAACTACCGGACCAACGAACACTACTACTTCTGGAGGAAAGCCCGGCACATGGACAATAAGGAGGTGGCGGCCAAGATCCTGGAGACCGAAAACCCGGGAGAGGTCACAATGATGGGTGACCGGATCCGGGGGACAGTGGAACAGCACAGGACCTGGGAGGAAGCTGAACAATATCGGGCCATGTGGGATGGACTCTATCTAAAGTTCGGGCAGAATCCAGACCTCAGGCGGGCCCTACTGATGACAGACGGCCGAAGACTGGTCGAGGCTAATCCCTCAGATATGGTCTGGAGCTGCTTATTGCTGCCGATTGAAAGTGTGTTATGAGCCCGATTTTGGGCTCCTAATTTTAAGAGCCGATTTAGGAGGTCTCTTAGTTTAGGAGCGCTTCGTGAAACACCATTCTCCTAACTTTTCTCATAAGTAGTAAATTTAGGAGCTCTTAACTCTATGAGCCCTTTGTGAAACGCCCCAATGGTTTGCGTATATAATTGGTGTACATTACATGGCTGTCTGTTTGAAGTGCGCTCGCTTGATAAAGTGTTCAGTCACTAAATGGGTGTTGAACATGATTTGACGATGTTGCAAACTAAAAATTTAACAACCCAACACACCTTCACAGCATCGCTTCACGCCCTTTTGGCTGAAATCGATTTGATTGTATCTGTTCTTATCAGCTTAATCTGGTACCCTGACTGGGGCACCTGGTGCAACCGGTGCTTCGGTTCGGGTCACTACAAACGGGAATGTGAGAATCCGGAGGCCATTCCCCCTCAAAATTCCAGGCGGTCCAACCCGGCGGTCTGTTCAGACAAATGGACCAAAGTTTCAGGATGTGGTCCCCTGAGATATCACCTAAACTGTGTTACTTATCGCCTGAATGTCCAGGAGTCCATTAAAATGGGAATTACCCCTGTCCTTTGCCCCATCCACAAAGAACCCCTTTAACTTTGGGTAACTGTATTTTGGTCTAAACTGTTAATTTGGAATTATGACTGTGACAATTTTACTGTTTTGTTTTACTATGTACATATGTTATTGGACTAAACTGATTAGGCTGATGTGCTTTAAGACTGTTTTGCTTAAATGTGTACAGAATTTTATGACTGAACTATGGACTGTGGACTATTCTGGTCTTTTTGAATGTTGATATGTTTGACTATTGATAGTTATGTGCTATGTACATTATTTGTTAACAAGTAAAAACATCCTACATTTTATTAAAAACAGTAAGTCACCTACGTCACGGTACTGAGAGATCCAATCAGTACCATATAGCCACCAGCATTATAACAGTGCCCTAGGGCACCCAGCTAGAACCTAAACGTTAAACCACGCCTTTGAAGCATAGTCAGAAGTTGTAGTGTTGCTTTGTTCCTTGCACGCACCGTCATCTTGCACGCACCTAAACAATTACATTCCGTAACAGCAACACGTTTAGAAGCTATAAATTACAAGCCACCTTCCTAAAAATTAGGATTTTAAGATTGGATTTACCGCGGAAAACTTTAATCTTGCGATAGAACAGGTGCTGCCATGATACACCGCCATGGTGCAAAACACCCGGCGTACTTGTCAACAATTCCATGGATTGTGCAACCTACGATGCATAGTCAGCAGGATTCCAGTCTGCGATTTCCAAACTGAAATAGCAGGATTCCGAATGTGCCAATCCAAATGACAACATTCCAACGGTGTCGGCAGCTTTCCGCAGATTTTGTGTTTGTGTTGCACAAATTGCCAAATTCCAGCAGGATTGGCAACAATCCGCGGAGTCTTTTTTACAGCAACACAAGTTGCAAAATTCCAACACAAGTAGCAAGTTTCCTCAGCAACATTCCGTGGTGCCCCACAATTAGCCAAATGCCTCGGAATTTGGCAGTTTAGCAGGAGTCAGAATGTTTTGATAGACGCATAAAGGGGTCTGGAACGTGTGTCGGGGGAGGACGGATCCCTTGGGCTCAGTATGCCCTGCGCTGGATGCGTTCTCGGTTCGATTCCGAGAACCGATTTCCGATTTAGGATTGGCTTGTAGTAAAATACCTGTATCTTATCGTTTTCTAATAGCATAGTGAAATTCAAGCAGCGGAACGAATTCCAACGAATGACAAAATTTGACTAAAGCATTTGTTTCTCATTTTCCTGTTTTCCTTTGATTGTTTACTTGTAGAATTGTTGATTGATGGCTTTGTTTAATTGTTTCATTTAACAAATCTTTATATTTTAGAAAGATCCAGAAAACGAAAGGGAAGATGAACTTTAAGTGGAATAAATCAAAACCTTTCCTAAAATTTTCGTATTAAATGTGGTAAATGTAATAAAATTGTCCTTGCGTTTTTTTGTAAGATTGTTCAATTGTATGCTTGCAATGCTTACTGCTTTAAATAACTGCAATACTATAATTTTGATGTCATAATTATTATTTCTGTGATGTAATAGGCGTTTTCTGCGAAATTGTAGTATTTTTGCATGAATGTTGAAAATGTAATGGTATATGCTTATTCGATTAAATGACATAGACTTCGGCAGTACGTGAAAAATGATAAATACCTAAGCAATATTTGCCAAAATTCAGTATATGTAAACAAATTTTTGGCGATTTTTAAAAATTTCTTATTGTTGACTAAGGTGATTTTCTGCTGTAATTTCATAATTCAGATTAATGCTGATTTTGGGGTGGGTATTATATCAGGGTGTTCATGCCCCTTAAAATTTAAAAATTTAAGGGAAGGGTTATGGGGGCTTCTTAAAAGTTGCTAGAATTAGAACCTATATATGGTTCTAATGGGTGGTTCTAATGGGTAATTAGAACGTGTGGCCGCATCCTTTAGTAGGAAGCGCTGACCTCCTCTCATCACGCTAACTGTAGCTCATAGATTCAAAGAAATATTGGCAAGTGCCTGTCCTCCTGGCTCTCACTAAGGGCCTTTTCATAGAAGGATTCGATGGATCAACTTAAAGCAATGAACTTCTTTCCGTGAAAAATGTCCAAAAACAAGATTTTACTCCGACAGCAGAAAGTTGGAATTTCCCTGTCAGCCCGCTTCGTACTTCATTTTATTTCTTCTTGCCAATACAGTTCCTTTATATGACTGTTTGACATGGTTTGCGTATATATTTGTGTAAGTAGTATAGAGTGAGCAGATGAGGGGGGATTATGTTGCTCCCCCTGTAGGGGGATGCAACACGTGTTGAACATAGCTCCCACGAGGGGGATTGGGGGAGGGGGAGCAGCATGCCCCCTTGTAGGGGGAGCAACATGTGTTGAAGATAGCTCCCTCTGTAGGGGGATCAACATTGAGGGAGCAACATGGGGGAGCCAGACTCCCTCACTCCCTCTGCAGGGGGAGCAACATTGAAGGAGCAACATAGGGGGAGACAGACTCCCTCACTCCCTCTGTAGGGGGAGCAACGTTAAGGGAGTGTACTAAAGATAGCTCCCTCTGTAGGGGGGAGCAACAGGGAGCAGAAAAGGGAACCCCCTTGAATCTTTTCTTTGTATTTAGACTGTTCTACTGACCAGTCCAGCTCCATGAGCGACTACTTTTGTAGTGTTTTAGTTTTTTTAGATTTTATGATCTAACTTTCAGTTCAACTGCAGTTACGTTGATGTGCTTTCTTTGATACAAACTGATATTGGCTGATGCCAGATTTGATTTTGTAAGCCAGTCATGATAGAGAAGATTGTGGCAGTTGTCAGTGATGTACAAAAGAATAATGTCATCACTATTCCAATCCGATGTCACCCTTCTTAGAAAGGTTAAGATGTCTGATGCATTTAAGTAGGAATCAGTCGTCATCGACAGTGTTCCTGTTATATATCTCACGTGCTTAGGTCTCAATTGTACGTCTGAATGGACAGTGTACTCCATTGCTAATTCAGCAGCTAAATGTTGGCACAGACGATTCCTTCTTATTGACAGCTGCAGCAAAGCTGCGACTGCCCTAAACTTAGTCTTTACGAGCAAACTCTAGTTACCTTAACTACCTTAGGTGCCTTATAATAAGTGTGACTAAAATTCGAAAAGAGTTTTACTAGATACACTAATACAAGACAGCACGATTACTACCATTTACACATTTACTCCAAGAAAAGTTCAGTTAGCCTCATATTTAATCCATCAGAGTTCGAACAGCATCGGCAAGCTGGTAAGCTCGATGGAGGTTGCAATATCTGGCAACGTAATTGGGCATATCTGTATGATCTGGGCAGCAAATGAAAGGTACAGCATCCTCCATTACGGTGAAGGACGGCACCCCGAGATCCAGCCCAGCTTCAAATACAGTTATATCCAGATCCCGGGAAGAAACCGCCTCGTTAATGGCGTTGAACTGAGACGTTCCCTTAGTCACTACAGCCTTGACACCCTCTTCCTGTAGGACTTGGCAAACAGCATCCAGCGTGTTTTGGAACGTTGGCAGCTGAAAGGTGTGATTCCAGTCTAAACCGAATCGACCGCAGGCATAAAGCACACAGTGCTGTTGTTCAAGGTTCAGTTCGTCGAAAGGTCGGGGGGCTCGGATAGTGAATTGGTGGTGAAAGGGTATCGAATAGGAGGGTTCGACATGTAGGGTGGCTTCCAGTGGGACGTCTTCCATTTGTTTGACTCCAATGGGATTCAATGTAAGGACAGCGAACGAAGATGTAGGCATTTCGCGGAACGATACTGAGAAAGAAGGGTAAGATACGATACTGACAAGCAATAATCAAATTTCAGAAATTAATGTAAGAAGTGAAGCTCAACAGACAAACGTTAATTAAGGTCAGAATAGACTTGTTTAGGAAGCTTGGAGATTAAACAGACCGTTGCTAATTACTATCTGGCTCCTTTCCTGAAAATCTGCTTCATAAGCTTAACCACTGGACCGTTGCTAATTGCTGTCTGGTTCCTTTCCTGAACATCTGCTTCATAAGCTTAACCACTAGACCAATGCTAATTACTGTCTAGACTCATTCTTTATCATTTGACCCTGACGCTCATTAATTATTCATAATAACGGCTCACACATTGGAAAGTATAAATAAACAAAGACTACAAGTCAATCTCCATCGGTAAGGAAATTTGGATAATATCAACAGTCTTATCGCCTTCATTAGTGTCCATCGATTCTCGCAAGAAGCAATCTCTGAATCGATTTTAAAACCAACCAGTCATCATGATTGTAGCTAATTTCAATTACCTCCATTTCTCGAGTACGCGGAGCAAATATAGCTAAATGAGATAGTTTTAATCCAGTAATCGCCAATTGTCCAAGTATCTGCGAGTAATAGGAATGAGACTTTCTTACCGAATACCCGTCAGACGTTATGTCACAACAAAATCTCGATTTACGCTGAAGAGCAATCTGTGCGATCTTCTTTGTCGTAGAGACACTTCACTTCGAGTACCCAAGGCAAGCGGTCGGGATTGTTTAAATCGTGAACAAGGCCATCTGGGGAAACTCCCAAATACGATGCCCAAGCTGGAACACAGAGACCAACTTCTCGTATTGCAACTTGCATACCACGTCGTTCTTTCAAATACTCGATGTACCGGAGTTTTGCATTGGGCTCTTCTGCAATGCCCATCGCACAGGGTTTTGGCATTTCAGTCGGTTTCGTTGATGAACTGATCCCATCCGCAAGATGTCAGGCAGAACGTTTACTGCCCAATGACTGTACTCTACCAAATCGTGACGCCGTAATTCTTCCTTGTCGCATTTTCCACCAGTTTTCGTTTTCTCTTTGACCAAGAGTGCTTAAGGCAACCGTCTTAAGCAACTGACCAGACATTACTGATCAGTGTGGCAAAATTTGCCGACTTGTCTCTTTTTGTTTTTATTTTTTTCATTCTGTTTTCTTATTTTGAGAGACAAAGTTTTATATGTATATATATACAAGTATAAACAAATCATTACAGGTCTGCTAAGTATTTTACAAACACATTTACATTTACAAACATTTACATTTATATTCAAGTTTTTACCCTAATATTAACTAATATAATTTAAGATTAGAATCCTCTATCAAGAAAGACATTATCAAAAAGTTGAACAGAAAGTTTTTATTGTACCAAACACTAATTACGAAATGTTTACTCGACAAAATTTCCACATCGACATGACTATTGGTGAGTCAATCATAATTCAAGTTTTGATATTTATTTTAATAAAACACCAAAATTTTTTGCAAACTACAATCAGTTACAAAATATTCTTAAACAAAAGATTTAATTATGCAACATCAGCATCTGTATATCCAATAGGTACTCTACAAAAATTCGTCAAGATGATGCTGCTGCGATGCTTGTCGAACGTTATTCGATACATTTTTTTGCTCAATTCTGTTCTTTAACTCAGCCGTTGTTTTGTTTCGAGCAATTTTATTAATAGGAACCCTTACAATAGAATTAGAATTTGGGTTCAGAATCATTTCCTTAATTTTTTCTGCAGGCAATAACTCTGTTGCAGCAAACGTTAATTTTATACCTTTAATTTTACAGTCCAAAACTTCCCCTTTAGGAGTTGATACCCTGTAAGCATAGTTTTTTGGTCCTCCGCTCCAAAACTCCAGAGCATAACTTCCCTTTCCATATTTATCTTCAAATTCATCCTTAACTTCGCCTAAGTATTCACCTGTAGGAGGTTCGTACCCTCCATTTGCAGTCGATAAATATATTATGGAATCCGTGTCAAAATACAGACACCGGTCTCTAAGTGGATACATATAAGTTAATAAAGTAGTTCTGACATATGCTGTTGTGAATGCGGCGATTACCACATTCGAAAATGATAATGGACAGAGTAAGTCGTTCGTGGAGGTGTAATTGAGCATCAGCAAAGATTCTCCCACTAAGAGTGCGTCTTCCACTGTTAATGACTTGTCAGTTAATAAGGTTAATAATCTTTCATAGCTAGTTACGTATTCAGTCTTAGGCATATTGTTGCGCTGACCGAACTTCCCCCAGAAACTGAAAAAAATTAGTTTGTCAGACATTGAGATGAAAAGTATTTGCATTAAACTTGTGTTCAATAACAATTTATGAAAATTACCTGTTTAAGATCAGTTTAGCTAAAGTTCTTTTGCCAGGATTTTTCTCTATATCTTTTGGATTAAGAGCAATGTTCTCTTTGGATTTCCATTCTTCACAGTATTCTGTTTTTCTTTGTCAGTTGAGACATGTTTTGGATAACCCGAAGCTGATACTTTAAGTCCAAGGAAGTCATTGATAAATGATGCAAACAGCTTATCACTTCTTTGGTTTTCTTCCCAATGCCAAACTTCGTGGACTTTAATGACGGAATAACCGTATTGTATTGCTAGCTTGAGTTCTTCGGTTACCCCATGTTCCAGTAAGCTTTCTTGATTCGATGTCATGGTTGCAGAATTCATTTTTTCGTTCCTCGCAACATTTTATGCAAAGGGGAAATAATAATTTACCATTATGTTTAAAGGGTAAAATGCCGAAAAACAAATTGTGTGGGGCAAATTGTGTTTTCTTTTCTCCGTGTTGAATAGAATGTAGCGCTTCATCCACGCTTCCTGTGTGAACTTCAAGACACTATGCACCTTAGTGAGTTGAAGTCCCAAAGTCAGGTATTGTTTCAAATTGATTTGGTGAACAATATACTGCTTCTTGGGGAGGAGGTTGGGAACCGATTTTTAAACTTTTCCAGAGCAGATGGATAAGTCTTTCTTTAGCTTGGATGCATAGGGGGAAAGCATGTTATCCGTAATAGTAAATTTTTCAGGAGCTAGGGGATATGCGTTGTGTGAGTCATGCAAATGTTGAGGGTATTCTAAGTCAACCTCTAGCACATAACCAGTTTTTTGCTCCGTCTGCTGTCCAAACCAATTAATACTGCCAAAGTCATCCATCCATTCAAAGTCTTTAACCGGAAGGGACCGCGACATAGCTCAACCATATAAATTGTTGGAGTCTAAATACATAATCCTAGAATTTGGGGAAGAATTATCATAATCGGGACACATGGGATTATTTGCCTTTAGCATATCGATGAGAAATCATTGAAATACCGCCACGTATCCCGGCCTCGAAAAATGTATACATTTCAGGATCTTGCAGTACCTCCAGTTCAATTCCAGTCATTTTAAGACAGGCGTCCCATCCAAAGGAAGGAAGCGTATAGTAATGTGCGGTGTCCAATCCATAATATTGCAAACCGAACGAACGAAAATTTTTAAAAATGTCAGCTAATAGTAGAACATCCGTGAGCAAGTACAAATCATGATACTGTCCCAGTGTTTGAATCTTGAAATGATCCCAGACGTTTAAAGCATGCTTGCTTTAGCTTCATTCAGTTTATTGTAGAAGTACGCGTGTGAAGGGAGGCAAGTTTCTTCGAATTTGCTCCAACAGATAGACTCCTTTGCGCAGGAGCATATCCAAATTATTACCAGTAAAATGTTTTGACATACATGAAAATTTATTCTTTCCATCCTTGACCAAGTTAGCTGTTAGGGACTCCAAGGAACTAGACATAAGCTGACAGGTATCGATAAATTTAATTTTCCATCCGGGTTCATCTTCAGTCTTTTATCTCATTAAAGTAAAGCTCAAATAGTCCTCCATAGCCTTGGGGATGCAGTCGAGTTCCAAACCATGTCCCTTTGCAATAGAACCAATCTGTTGCATTATTAAATGTCCATCATATCTACGAAGAGGGTGAATGCCAATGGCAATATCTCTGCTAAGTCTGAGAGCAAGGTTGCATTCTAAATGAGCCACGTAACCTGCCACAAAGATGACAGTGATCCCGAGCTGATTCTTCCTGTAGCTCCTTGTTGCATAAATAGCAATGTGTAGCTTGCTCGTGTTGTTGTTGTTGATCTGATGTCAGAAGCATGGGCTCCACAATTGACAATTTGTTCTGATAGTTTTCGCATTTCTTGATGAGCTCCTTTAAAAACACCTGCAAACAATCTTTCCCTCTGTATACCGTAGGAGTCCCAATCTTCACTTCCTGTCCGCAACAGTTAAAAATGTCCAATAAGCCATAACCATAAGGAGTATGCTGTTGGTATGGGGTCGTAAAAGAAGCTGAAGAGATTGGCTGACAACTATCAATCTTTTCTAGTATACATTCAAAGTCGGCATACAGTACATAAGAAACTCTCTGCATCTTGTGCATGTTTCTGAAGTGAAGCCATTTATCTTCAGGCATCACAACAGCAGTAGGTTCATTCTTCTCAGATCTTTTAATATGTTGCTTCTGCTTTTCTTCGGCATAGCAAGGTATCAAACAACAAGGACAAAAATATAGTTTGTGTTCCTTTTTTTCTCTCGTTTGCTAATAAACGATCAAGGTTCTTAATCCAGCAGTAATGCTGTTTGTCTTCTTCCGACAATAATAGTATTAGTCCAGATGCTGCTTCTTAACCATCTTTGAAATATATAGAGGGGCAACATTATTCTGAAATTCTCCATAAACGTTAATTGAAATATCGTTAAGTTTCTCGAATTTCGAAATGTCCTTAAGAGAAATAGGGAAACAAATATCAGTAAAGTCTAGTTTATCAGCGTAAGCAGTGTAGTAACTCAAGCGTTCTCCATGTACGCTAGGAGGATGAAGAGCAGAGAGGACTGCCCATTTAAGGGGGGGCTACGAATTTCACTAAAAGTTCGATGTTGAAAAAGCTAGCTAGTCTTTTGCCACATAATAGTATTAGGTTTAGTGTAAAGTAGTTTAAAGTTTGAAAGAATTCCATGCAGCGTAGCGTCCTGTGGAGTCATCAGAAGTTGGAGTTGTCGGCCCAAAGCTCGACGTGACACGAACACAAACTTGGCCTCGCCCTGGTCGCTAAGTGCAAAGTGGGTTGAGAAAGTAATAAAAACTAAAGTCTGACCAAAAAATGTAGAAAGCGAAATTGTTTGCTTTATATCTCGTAAACGCTTCAAGATAACTGCCATAAATTATATATTTTCTGAACCGGAATGATGAGATCTTTCTTCTCGTGAAAAAATTTTTTTGAAATTTCCCGTGCGATTTCAAAGGGTGCCGCTTTTATATGTCCAGAAGGATTGGTAAATGCTACAACCACGATTTTTTCAGGAAAATTTTCCCCTTGTCCGAATATCCTACACACCAAATTTCAGCTTTTTTGGTTGAAAATTGCGTGAGTTATTACATTTTTTAGATTTTCAAAATCCTTTGATCTATGCCGCTTTTTCGACTTTGACTGGTTGTTACTCGCCACTCGCTCAACGAAAAAAATTTTTGATTGGATTTTCAGGACCGCCTGGGTGTCCGTTTTCATCTCATATACGTGGTATGTCAAAATTTGAAAGTCGATTTTTTCGAAAAATACCACTTTTTGACCCAAAATTTCGGCAAAGCGAATCCAGCAAAAGTGAATAAAAATAACATAATCATAAAGTTCATTATGAGCTGAATCCAACGATATAAAGTTTTCGTGGCTACGACTTATATTGCGCCAGCAATGAATTTTTAAACATTTTCCTTATTTCAACTGGTTTTTGCTAGTTTACGCTGGTTCAGGTAAATCTAGGCGGCAACATCAAAGGAAGCCAAAAACCAGCTTGAAATAAGGGAAATGTTTAAAAATTCATTGCTGGCGCAATGTAAGTCGTAGCCACGAAAAATTTACATCGTCGGATTCAGCTCATAATGAACTTTATGATTATGTTATTTTTATTTACTTTTGGTGGATTCGCTTTGCCGAAATTTTGGGTCAAAAAATGGTATTTTTCGAAAAAAATGACTTTCAAATTTTGAAATACCACGTATATCAGATGAAAGCGGACACCCAGGCGGTCCTGAAAATCCAATCAAAAAATTTTTTTCGTTGAGCGAGTGGCGAGTAGCAACCAGTCAAAGTCGAAAAAGCGGCAAAGATCAAAGGATTTTGAAAATCTAAAAAATGGAATAACTCACGCAATTTTCAACCAAAAAAGCTGAAATTTGGTGTGTAGGACATTCGGACAAGAGGAAAATTTTCCTGAAAAAATCGTGGTTGTAGCATTTACCAATCCTTCTGGACATATAAAAGCGGCACCCTTTGAAATCGCACGGGAAATTTCAAAAAACTTTTTCACGAGAAGAAAGATCTCATCATTCCGGTTCAGAAAATATATAATTTATGGCAGTTATCTTGAAGCGTTTACGAGATATAAAGCAAACAATTTCGCTTTCTACATTTTTTGGTCAGACTTTAGAAAGCGCAGTGGAAAGAAAGAATACTACGTCAAGTGGTTAGGATATCCAGATAAATTTAACAGCTGGATTAGTGCAGAAGATGGATTTTTACCTACAACTGCCAAGGAACACTGGTGACTTTGAGAGAAAAAGTCTAGCTCACAAAAAGTTAGACTACCTCATCGTATAGATTTAGAAGGTGAATGGGAAGTAGCCCTGGTTGAAATTATGTATCCTGTTACATGGGGTAATTTTATAACTAAAGACAGTACAATCTCTATGAACTGTCCCAATCAACATCCAATAATCAAACAACTAATAAAAAGACACTATGAAACTGTTGATGACCTATGTCGGGCAATCAATTTCACTCTTCTTCATATGCCTCATCCTACTACTGGTGAAGCTATACCCATAGAATTTAGATTTGATAGCTATAGACACAGAGTATACCACCGAACAAAATAGGAGTTGCCTATCAGTTAAGACTAAGCGACGACTTGAATGAAATTCTGGGATTTGGTTCGAAAAGAACTATGAGGTTCCTTAACAAGATTATCTCTTTGGAAGGAAAACAAATTGCGCCTGACAACACAACTACCTACAACTTGCGAGAGTTTGTGGCCGACTATGAACCTGATATGAGGGGTGGATTCTACTCACTGTATATTTACTGCGACGTCGTAGCACCGCAAATAGTGGGTAATGCGTTAGCTCCACTAATCAGAGTGGTTAATGTGGAAGGACAGTATGGTGACAGCGTTAGTAAGGAATATCATAATCCACACTATGTGCCTGTGTTGAAAAAGGAGTTTAATAGCATTGAAATTAATATAAACGATGATAACGGTCAACCTGCTAAGTTTTCTCTCTGAAAGGTGTTTGTCAAGCTACACTTTAGAAAGCAACGGCAATGAAGACTATATATTATCCAGAAAGTATCAAGACGTGGGAAGACGCCTTACTTCAAACAGGAGGTGCCCTACCTACATATTCAGGTGTTCCTTATCAACGGGGAGAAGGAATCGGTAGAATATTCAGAGGGCTATTTCGGGCAATCTGGCCTACCATTCGAAAGGTTGGAGTTCATGTTGGGAAGGAGGCTTTACGAACTGGTAGTGAGGTCGCAAGTCACTACCTTAATGAAGGAAAGGATGTAAAAAGTTCACTAAAGAAACGTGGAAGGCAAACAGTTGGTAGGGTAATGAAAACTGTTGGTGAAGAACTGCAAAAGGAAGGTGAAGGAATTGGGTTTAGACCGCGCACGAAAAACATAAAAAGGTTAAGAAAACGAAGAAGGTTGGCAAAAAATGATATATTCAATCATGGCTAAATAGCTGGATGCGCAATCATTTCCTGGTTTTAAAAGTGAACTAGACCTGTTCCTTTACCTCCTACACAAATTGCTGTGGAGAAGGGCTACTGGGCAGCGTATTATCCTCAAAATCCTGTAACTGACAATGGGCCATATAAATTGCATATAACTAAGGATTCATTCATGTTGGTTTTAAATAAAAACTACCTGCACTTGAAACTGAAGATTGTAATCGAGATTGGGAAGGATCTAGCATATCCAACAGTAACAGGGGGAACTGTGGACACCAGCAAGCCTATTGTTGCTCCAATCAACCAACTTGGTTCTACTTTATTTGAGCGAGTAATTGTTAAGCTCAGTGGTAAAGAAATTGAAAACAGTGGACCACTATATGCCTACTGTGAAAACCATAGTAGTGTCAATCAAAAGTATAAAAAGAGTTTTAGATTAAATTTTGAGTGTGATTTGATCCGAATACTCAAGTGGTTGCTGCAGGTAGTTGCAGCTTATGTTGTTTTGGAACATCGTTGATTAAAGCTGACGTGTATTTGCTGCTAAGGGCGCTATTTGCTGAGCTGGGCCTTTTTCATTTGGGGGCTCGTCCGCATTGGTTGATTGGACCGCTGGTGCTCGTTTGGTTTGGGATCATTGCTTCGTTTCTATATTCCTTTCCATAGAAAGCCGTGATATGATGTGATGAATAAAACGAACTCTAGAAGCAATCACTGGATTTCTGAAAGCAAATCTGCCATTACCAATGAATGCGATAAAACGGTATGTCTCTTAGTACCCTTGGCTCATGCCCAGATATAGAATCGGAAACAGAGAACTTAAAAATTTAGGTTTAGTCATGAATGAACAAAACATTAACGATAATTTGCTTCAAAATTTATTTCCGATTTCTCTTCCGCCTAAATTGACAGGAGAGGGTGGACAAGATGTTTTTGAATGGTTCGATACTTTGAACAGAATTTCTGAAGCAAATGGCTGGAATGAAGAAAAGAAATTGCGCTGTATAAAAGGCCACTTAGATGGCAAAGCGGCTCGGCTATGGCCAGATCTAACTGAAGCTGAGAAGGCTACAGCTGACTCATTAAGGGTAGCCCTTAAGTCTAAGTTGTGTGACTCGAAAGAGAAGGATTTACAGTGGATAAGACTAACTGAAATTCGTCAACAAGCTTCTGAAACTGTTGAAAATTTTAGGCATAAGCTTTCTAAAATCGCGAGGCAAGCTTACCCGGACAAAACTAGAGAGCAAGTCGCTCAACTGCTTCTGAAACATTTCATCCACCAGTCGTTACCGGTCATTCGGACCGAACTTATTAAATCGAACCCAGAAACTCTTGAAGCGGCAGTTAGACTTGCAAAACGGGTGGAATATGCAGTCTCTACTGCAACAGATTCAGACAAAAGCTTCGCTGACGTAAATAAACAGCTTGAGGAACTTAAGTTACAAAATGAACGTCTTGTAGCTTCCGTTACAAAACTGACAGCAAATATGGCAAACCAACAAAGTTCCGTATGTGCGGTGCAAACTCCTGCTTTACAGCCCTCGTTTGACGACCGTCTAAAACGTTTAGAGTGTCAGGTGCAAAAATTGTGTGATGCAGACAAACCGAAATCAAATCCGAAAGACAGAACAATCGCAGTGATATAGAATGTTATATTTGTCACAATAAAAGACACATTGCTAGGCAATGTGCTCTGCGACGGCGTGAAACTTCGGTTAAATCTGTGGTTTCAAAACGTCAGGTAAACTGATACGGCCCTCGCCGGCGGGGGAGGCAAGGGTCGATCCTGTTTCACAAGTAGATTACCCCATGAACACTAGAAATTTTGTATGTAATGTTTGTAATTATTTGTTTGAAACGTGTGCACAAGTTACAATGTCTGCTCAGAATCCTTTGCATGTTTCCGGAAAAATTAACGGTCGTCAAACGAACATATTATTAGACACGGGGTCAGGCTTTAACATAATCTCTAAAAAGTTTTATTCGTTATTTCCACAAGTTAAATTGCAGAAGTGTTGTTGTAATCCAAAGGGTGTAAGTGGTGTGAATTTAAATATGACAGGGTTGTGCTTATTGTCTGTTTCATTCGGGGGTGATCAGATGGAAGTCCCGTTTATTGTAGCCGAAGACGTTATAGTTGACTGTTTGTTAGGGATGAGTTTTATCAAAGACCAAAAGCTTCAGCTTGATTTTCACAATAACCACGTGATGTTTTCGGATGGTTCAATCTTACCTATCACTTCAAATGTAACACCGCAGAAGATCCTTCATAATCTCCCAGTTGCTGCTGAAGTTATCGATGATGTTCAGTTTAGGGTTACCCTACGTAGGGAATCAACAGTTCCGGCCCACTCTAAAGTATTGTTCAACGGTGTAGCAGGGATATTTTCTGAGAACACTTTCCTTTTCGAGCCAACTACGGACATACCACGTCTATCTGCAGAATGCGCATTGGTCCGTCCGAAAACAGGTAGACTACCAGTATTAGCTGTCAATAATTCCAATAAACCACCAGGGGGCTGAAAAAAGGGTTGCGATACTAGGGCATCTTTGTCCATATGTTGGTGAAGTTAAAGTTCCCACTGTTAGTAACGGTGTAGTGTCAAAGGACTCTAGAGAAAACGTAACTGGGTGCTTTACTGTAGCCGAAGACGGCGGCACAGTTAAGCCATCGTTTGCTTTGCCACCCGGTGTTAGCTTCTTCGAGAAAATAGGCTGTCGATTCAGTTCTGGCGAAGTGGCAAAGTTGTGCCTTTTACTGCACGAAAATGCTGATGTGTTTTCCCAGAATGACAGAGACATAGGTAGAACAAATGTCGTCACTCATAAAATTGATACGCAAGGGTATAACCCTGTTAAACAACGATATCGCAGGATGGCACCACATGAACAACAGGTGGAACATGACCACGTTGTGGATATGAGGAGCCGTGGCATCATAACACCGTCCAATTCTCCATGGGCATCACCAGTGGTGATTGTCAAAAAGAAAGACGGTTCTGACCGTTTCTGCATAGATTTTCGCAAAGTGAACTCCCTTACACGAAAAGATACTTATCCAATTCCAGGAATAGATGAAACCATAGAAGCTTTAACAGGGGCAAAGTATTTTACAACATTAGACCTTTCCAGTGGCCACTGGCAAATCGGCGTCGCAAATGAGGATCGAGAGAAAACGGCGTTTGTCACAAGAGAAGGGCTCTTTGAATTTACGGTTATGCCTTTCGGCCTAACAAACGCACCGGCTACTTTTCAACGACTAATGGAAACGGTACTCAAAACTTGTTTAAGGAAATTCGCTCTAGTGTACATTAACGACATCATAGTGTATTCCAAGACGATGGAAGAACATATGGGACACCTTCGTTCTGTTTTTTCGCTTTTGCGTAATACAGGATTAAAGTTGAAAGGTAAAAAGTGCGTATTTTGTGCAAATTCGGTGCCATATTTGGGACATGTGATATCCGAAAATGAAGGCCGAGGCCTGACCCTAAAAGCGCAAAGTTGAAGCCATTGCAAACTTTCCGCAGCCTAAGAATGTCACGGAGCTTAAACGGTTTCTAGGT
>JASAND010001539.1:0-17919 GCA_030248195.1 Trissonchulus latispiculum
CAACTTGAGTCGCTACTGTCTGAACATTCGGTACTCGTTTCTGATTCAGACTCATCATACTCAGGTTGGGCACTGTGAAGGTTTTGAACATGACGCTGTAAGTTGAAAGCCCTTGTGAACGTTTGGCCACAACTCCCACACTGGTATGGTTTGTAATATTCACAAGTAGACATACTTGTAACAGCTTAAGTTTATACGCTTTATAGACTTTATGTCGCTTTGTGTTTGGTGTTTGTGCTTTTATTGATTTTTCAGTAAGAGTCACTTCAAACTGACTCCGAGTTAACACCGAGCATACACTGAGTATACACCGAGCTTCAGGGTAATGTACTCGAAGTCGTCGCGTCGAATTGGCCCACCAATCTAGACATGACTAACTTCGAGTACATTACCCTGAAGCTCGGTGTATACTCAGTGTATGCTCGGTGTTAACTCGGAGTCAGTTTGAAGTGACTCTTACTGAAAAATCAATAAAAGCACAAACACCAAACACAAAGCGACATCAAGTCTATAAAGCGTATAAACTTAAGGGGGGGGGCTACGAATTTCACTAAAAGTTCGATATTGGAAAAGCTAGCTAGTCTTTTGCCACATAATAGTATTAGGTTTAGTGTAAAATAGTTTAAAGTTTGAAAGAATTCCATGCAGCGTAGCGTCCTGTGGAGCCATCAGAAGTTGGTGTTATCGGTCAAAAGCTCGACATGACACGTACACAAACTTGGCCTCGCCCTGGTCTCTATGTGCAAGGCACGGTACCAAAATTTTCAGGAATTAGTTCTGACATATAGTGCTTTGATATCGTGTAAAATAATCTCTAGACCATTGCCTACTTTTCTGTGCGATACGATCAAAGTGCGAAAAATTGGGTGTTGTAGGTCTATACGGGTGGAGGTTAACTAACTTCTAATGAGCTGTGGTTTACCAAATGAGCCAAACTTTGCTGCAATTAATACTCCAAGTGTCTGTCTTAACTTTGGTATAAATGACGTGACTTCGTTAATCCCTGCGTTCGCAGTGCTGGATTATATTATCGATATTGTCGCTGTTATTTGGTGCCATTTCGAAGATGTGAGCCAATTACTCCAAAGTACAGTGAAAGAATCGGCTGAAACTTTGCACATTACAGGCCAGTGAGTGTACCAAGATGTGCCGAAAGCTATGTCACTAAACCTCGCTCCAATGTTTAGAAATGCTAGATTGATTTCTCAAAGTATGGATGGCGATCGCTCCAAAACGCTCTAAGACAGTTGTAAGCGCATACTGAACGAAGGAAGCGTCATATCAAAAAACGGATTTCATATTCGGATTCAGCAGGTCAAATAACCCCTATAAGCACCTTTTCGGCAAAATCGGAGACAAAAAATTTTTTGACCCCATTTTTACTGCGCTTAGCTAGCTTTTCAGGCCTAAAAATAAGGGTTATTTCTTAACAAAAAGTTTGCTAGCACACTAACCAGAAAACCAAAACCCTTGAAACTCACAGACAGTTTGCCCCTATTAGAGCCTAATATTTGGTAAAAAGCTGGGGTAGGCTAGGGGCTGTCAATTTTATTAGATCGAAAACGGCGCACGGTCACATTGCAACTTTTTGCCAAATTTCAAACTTTGAGCTGTTATAGCTGAAGAAGGAAGCGACGCTCGAAGGCCGGAATACTTTTAATATTTAGCACTAGTAACAGTTAACATTTATGGCTGAAAGTTTCAGAATTGGTCAAACCGTTAATCCACCAGAGCTGAAAAAACCTTTTTGAAAAATCCCATTTTTCGAACTAAAATTTGTAAAATCTTCTAAAATGTCACTACAGTTTAGGAACGAATTCCAACTTAAGCTTGGTTCGATTGTGCCCGGGTGGCTCAATCGGTAGAGCGTTGGCCTAGACAGCCAAAGGTTGTGGGTTCGATCCCCACCTCGGGCCCGAATTTTTCGGGTCGGAGGTGCTGTAGTGACAATCTTAGTTTCGTTTGTTCTTTCATTTGTACTTTGGCGTCCTGCCAAAAACGGTGTATATGAGATATATTGTTGCCCACCCTAAACTTTTTTAATTTGATATGTTGGCTAACGTTGGGGGAAAAAGTAGGTCTCTCCGACGATGTCGTGCCAACCCGTTCGTAGCCCCCCCCTTAGGGTGTTACAAGTATGTCTACTTGTGAATATTACAAACCATACCAGTGTGGGAGTTGTGGCCAAACGTTCACAAGGGCTTTCAACCTACAGCGTCATGTTCAAAACCTTCACAGTGCCCAACCTGAGTATGATGAGTCTGAATCAGAAACGAGTACCGAATGTTCAGACAGTAGCGACTCAAGTTGTGGAGAGATCTACGAGCCAACTGACATCGGTAAATTTTGGGATGAGCTTGTCAGGCAGTCCGAAGAGAAATTCGAAGGTAGAATAAATAGGCTAGCAAACGAGTGCGTTGCAGACGGCCATGATGAAGTTGAGGGAGAAATTGAGGCTTACAATAAAATCCGACCAAGGATCCGAGGTGAACTCAATAGGAAAATTTACTTTCACATCCAACGTTGTAAGGGGTTCCTCGATGATCCAATAATTGACGACATTCTGACCAAGCAAATAGATCATGAGGCAAAACATTCCACAACTGAAGCCCTCAAACGCGCCATAGAAAAGAACTCTAATTTGAGCACGGTGGTACTGCCTGAGAAGACGGTGGACCAATTTGACGAACAGGATGAAGAAGAATAAAAACTATTAGTTAATGGGGAGTAGGCTCTGTGTATACTCAGTGCTTACTCGGAGTATGTTCGGAGTGACTCATTGATTAAAAATTATAACAGATAGAAAGTAAAGGAAAGTTATGAAAGGAAAAGACCAAATTCCGTAAAATATTAGGAAAGTATGTAAAGAGTAAGATAGGAGCAAAAAGGGAGCGACCCAAACTTCGGTGAGTATGGGGTACTAGGGATACAGGGGGTACTGGTGGTACTGGAAATACTAGGGGTACTAGGAGTACAGGGGTACTGGCGGTACTAGGAATACTAGGGGTACAGGGAGTACAGGGGGGTACAGGGATTACTGGGGGTACAGGGAGTACAGGGGGTACCGGGGGTACAGGGGGTACAGGGAGTACTGGGGGTACTGGGGGTACCAGGGGTGCAGGGAGTACAGGGGGTACCGGAGCACATACATGCATACAACAAGAACCTGAGTATCCATGCCAACGTTGTACAAGTAAATTTAAGACACAAAAGGGATTAGATGGTCACATGGGAGTACATGCTAGTTTCGATAAAGCACTTCTGCAAAGAAAATGCCCCGGTTACTGCTCCCTAAGAAGATCCGCCAGAGCCCCCAGAAGACTACCTGGAACAACTACCTGAACCGATTAGGAACCTTTATATTCGAAATTGGGATAAAATCAGAACTAAATACAATCTCGGTAAGGAAAACTATTCAACCTACAACTTCCGTTTGAACGACAGGAAGGAATCTAACCTTAAGGAACTCCTCTACTCAGTTTTCAATGCTCAGTTCTACTCCATCAAGATTAACTTCTCGTTTGGGTTTATTCTGCAAAATGTTTTGGACCACGAGCTAGCTTTCTTTTACCCTTCAAACAACGACCATTATCTGGAAGAACCTAAATTCATCGGGAACAGCGAAAATTTGGAAGAACTTAATCAGGAGTTTGACAGGATGGATGTTCTGGAGTGGGCCCGACGGCAGAGACCTACCACAAAATGGGTTGTAGTTGATGTTACCAGTATTTGCTTCTTTGTGTATAAACTGACTGGGTATACTATGCACTAATAAAACAAACACATAAAAATTATAAAACTAAAAAATACCAAAAACATTAGATGGTGATGGGCCGTACTAGTAGTTTAGGCAGGTACGTAGGTAGACTAGGTGTCCGGTAATGGGCCGACGCCTGGGTCCCAAGCCCCGGGGGGAGAACGCAGAGGGACGGAACACAGGGAGAGAAAGGGATTTGTGATAGTGGGCGTGTAAAGTACAAGATGTGGAAGTGGTACTGGTTGTGGTCAGTAGAAGTATAAACAGGAAGGTAGCAGGGTGTTGCGTTGAGCGGTGGCGGGTATGGGGTTAGGATGTGGATGCTAGGTAAATTTTATGACCGAGGACGGAACTGGCAGTAGGGTTAGGGGCACGCCAAGGAAGGACACGAATACTGGCAGAAGAAGACCATGAAAGTTGCTCCAACTCCAACGGGGATCGAAAAGCCCGCCCTATACTACTAATATCGCAAAATTTTTTGAGTTAGCCAAACGTATTATTGCGTTGCCAAACGTCGTATAACGTAACAAAAAATCGTAGCCTTCGTAGGTACGGCATCTGACCATTTCAGTAAGATTCACTTGAAGTAACAGCCAAGACTTTTTCTCTCTCCTCAAAAATGAAATCAGATTTTTCTTCTTTATTCTTACTCTGCACAGAATAACAAGTAGGCCCCAAAAAGGGGCAGTATTCCTTTATAGACATTTTTTTATTCAAATGCAAATTTGTATTTGTAGGAAGCTCCAGGTTTTGTTTACAATTTCACTTGCCTTCCCTCATCAGGGAGATCATACCTACAGCTTGCCACGCCTGGTTGAACTTGTGATGTCCTAAGCAGCTAGCTAGCAGCAACAAGCTAGTACCTTACCCACCTAATGTACCAATGTGTAGCTCCCAAGCTATACTGGTGCTCAAAAACCTGCAACCGTTTAGATTGCTGACAGTCGAAGACTGCGCGACTGCTCTCAGTTCTGTTCCTTAAATAGGTTCTAAAACCTAATTTGCATAATCCAAATGCAAAAAATCTGACCTAAGCTAGCCTTGTGTTGAAGATAGGGCATCCAAATGGAGAAATGACTCACTATGCACTAAACATATAAGTTTCCATTTTATACATTCCTGCTCCAGCAGGAATAAAAATAGAATACCATCAAGTTGTCCAACCTGAATATGCGTACCGCAACCACAGTGATTGTTAAAACGCTCGCAATGAGGAAACTCCTATATTTCTCCTCTTCGTTGTATTTGTCTTTCTATGACACGGTTTAAAAATTGCATATCTGCAACTTTTTCTTTCAGACAAGGATTGTTCTGTCTCACATTGCAGTATTTCAGCTTTTGCCTCAGTGCAATTGATTGAAACCTTTGTTTTATATTTACTGTTTCTCATGTAAACAACGTCCAAATTGCACAACCTCCGTGTCAGCTAATTTGGACTTGCTTTGTGTGTTGCTCTGTCTTAATAGGGCAGCTAATGGAGTCGCTGTTCGTCGCTTACTCGGTTATTTCATGCGTCATCGGTAATATTTTGCTGTTTATTTTATCATTTATTACCTGTTCGCAGTTAATGAGGCGGCGAATGTAAAAACCCTAACTCCTGCTACTATTTAGATATTTGTGTACTGATGAATTAATGAATCACTACATCAACAAAGCTTGTATGAGGATAGACAACGACTACAAACAACACCCATCTCAAAAATGCTCACTAGTCACTCACTAGTCACTCACTAGTCCCAGTATATATCAGTCACAAGTAGCAAAACCTGATTAAAACTTTAATTCAGCTCCAAATCTAAGCACTTCACATTAGTTGCGAAGTTCAATATTAATCTTAAATCTAAAATTTTGATTTGTTTCAAATTTCCTATTTTGATTGTCTCTCTTTTCTGATCTGTGTAGTAAACTCATACGATGGTATTTTCAGGATTTGCCATTGTGAATGGAGACAAATTAGAACGATGTCATGAAAATCCCTGCAAGAATGGAGGAACATGCTTCAGAGTATCGGGTAATTGAACAACAGATTTGTTATGCACAGAGCTGTGCGCCCATTCCGAAGATTATTCGAGGAAGTTCGGTCGGGTCTTTCCCATTGTCCCTCCCTCCCATAGCTCTGAAGAAGCATCGAAGAAACACAATTTGACGATTGCGTTGAAATTTGGTAGGGTTAAGGTTTTCGGACCTGCTGATTTCCAAAATACCAAAATTTTAAAATTTAAAAAAGTTTTAAAGATTGAAAAATTTTAGTTGGCAATGACAATGGGAGACCGAGGGCATCAAAAAATTGTTTGTCCATGAGTTTGCTGAAAAGTTGCATGCAAGGACTTTCTGGGGCGCTGAGCACGATCTGAAATCAGTTTTCGATTCAGCTTTCCGTTAGCTCAGTATAAGCGTAGTACATCTTAAGCTTACAACTTTAGCTTATATTAAACTAAATAAAAGCTGGTTCGAAAAACTGATTTCACAGAAAACCATGAAAGTTTTCAGCAAAATCATGCCAAAAAGTTATTGTTCCCCTTGGCCTACCAACCAAAATTTTAAAATTTTAAAATTTTTGCATTTTGGAATTCAGCAAGTCCGAGAACCTACCCCTACCAAATTTCAACTCAATCCGTCAAATTGTGCTTCTTCGGAGCTATGGGCGGGATAATGGGAAGACCCGGAAGTTCTACCGTTTGCTACCTACCGTGCGAAAGCCAGCTATTTGATATAATTTGGACATCTTTCTTTGGATGATGACATTCTTTCTATTCATAGCATGAGTGCCTCAGGAGCTACCTGAGAAGTTGAATTTATTTAATTGTTTTGCAGATAAGCTTTCTGACGTAAACTGCACGCCTGGCTTCAGTGCTTACAATGGCACTTGCTACAAGTTTATGAAAGAACAAGCAACATGGAACCAGGCTAATCTTCACTGTAAATCTCTGAACGGTGCAACACTGATTGCGATTCAAAATGAAGAAAAACAAAATTTTATCAGAAGATTGGTTCATGATGAACTGGAAATTCAAGATGGTGGATGTAAGTAGGGATGTTCAATTGTTTCAAAATTTTAATCTAATATTTAGTATAAATTATTTATTTTTCATTTTGGGAAATTTAGTTGACACAGTCAGTCAGTCAGATACATTCATTCTAAAATCAGTCTACAGTTTGAAATATTTATTTCTTGCTTTTTAACCAGCAACTGCATTACAAATTAGTATTTTTCTATAGCCATAGCGTCTTCATTGTTTGTAATTTTGATTTGTAATGTTGTTATTTTTCAGTTGCAAGATTTGGTTTGGAAAACGTTTGGACAAGTGGACGGTTTCAACAGGGTCCACAAGATTCTTATCCCAAAGGAAATTTTTACTGGATGCAGGGAGACTGTTCCGATTGTATTATTCAGAAACAGCTCTGGATGCCTGGACAGCCTGGTTATGCCCTAACCAACGGTTGGTTTTAACTAGAGATGAGGATTTGGGTTCGCGGCGCCGAGCCATACAATTGAAACTCCGAGCCGAGCCGAGGCGACCCTAACGAAAAATTGAAATTCTACCGAATTTCACTGTCATATTTCCGAACTTGTAACCTTATAATTGCAGACTCTGCAGTTTGCTGTGAATTCATATTTATGCTGGAGTTCTGTTGGTTCTCACTTCCTATATAAATCGATCAAATACCCGATTCCAATTTCTAATGAATGTTTTTCAAAGCGAAGCATTTATATATAAAGCGTTTGTAATGTGAGCTTGAAATTTGACATCTTTCATTTATTTGTTCTTTGCTGACAGAACGACAAAATTCATATATATAGTCGTTCTAGTACATCTCAAAATTATTAATAAGACGTTATAACCCACTGGTGGCACCAGTACACAAAAGGTAGACACTGTTTTCTGGAAATTTTACTAAAACAGCATGGAAATAACTAATATATATTCGGTGCAGTCGGACGAATCTTAAATTTTAAGCTTGGCGAACCGAGCCGGAAAAGTCCGGCTCGTCCTCATGTCTAGTTTTAACCTAAAACTATGCTTAAAATTTAACTTCTAAAACCTTTCTTGTCGGGGATGTTAAACTAAAACTAAACACTATTAATAATGATAATTACAATGGAAAATGCAATACTAATTGCATATTAGTATATTTAGGATGATTTAGTACTGGTTTTGCGACGTTGCATATATTTGAATTTCATTATATATAAGATTTCTTTTCTAGATTCTTGTATTTCTGTGACCACTGACTCAGTCTATGCCAATTGGAAAACTGAAAGCTGCGATTTCAAAAGAAATTATTATGTCTGTGAAGAATCAGATTCATCAGGGAAGGGTAGGCGTGCTATGAAATCAATTAAGATTCGTAAAACTCCTGAGCCTTGTATTTTCCAAGGTAACATTTATTTTTTACGTTTATATAACAAATAATGTATCATATTCCTTTGTAGGGGACGCTGCTTCTTACCTGTATCAGTGCCGATGTGGCGACGGTTTTACTGGTTTTCACTGTGAAAATAAACTGGTGGCCTCTGGTTAGTGTTTGAAACTTTCTGATATTTAATAGACTTGAGCTAGTAAACTATGTCTCTAACTTGATTCTACCAGATTACAGCATTATATACGATACCACAATATGCTGAAGCTGTCCCTACGTATTGGTTGACTATAGTTGTTAGCTCTTTTGTGAATAAAATTACAATTTATCGCTAATTTAGACGAACCTGCGCAGCTAACAGTATGTGGTTCAGAACCTTTCCAATTTACTTGCCCTGAGGAAACCTCTGGGAAGCTGGCAATTGAAGTGGAATATGCTTCTTATGGTCAACCTTTTCCATGGGCGTCTGCCCAATGCAGTGGCCCCGCGCATGAACTGGAATGTGCGCTTCCGAACAGTCTTGCAGTAATTACTCAGTGGTAAGTTTACTTTTAATGATATTAGTTAAGAAAAATCTTTTAAGAACTAACTACTGACAACAAATATGAACCAACATATAGAATTAAAATGCCTGTAGATTTTATCGAATTCAAGCTAGCCTTCTTGTATCTTACTCTAATTTTTTCAGGTGCCAAGGTAAAAGCTCCTGCTTCTTGCCAAACCTTAAGGAGATCTTTCCTAATAATCCGTGTTTGCCTGGAACAAAAACTTTGCTAGAATATAGATTTGCCTGTGTCGGTAAGCAAAAGTTTTGCTAATTTTTATTTTTTGGCTAATTTGTTTTTGATTTCTGCTGCTGCAGTCTGTAACGCTCTCCTACTTTGGTATCTTTCGTGCGGCATTGAACTAATTAACTAGAATTAAATTAATTTGAACTAGCAGCTCATGTGTTTTAGCACCAAAGAAAGCGTGTCCACGAAACGCCATTGAGTTCAACAGTCGATGCTATGAGGCTGTTGATCGCAGCACCGCTGGTCAGCTCACGTGGAGATCATCACGTGACTGGTGTCGAAATCGTGGGGGTGATCTGGTTGGCCCTATAACACCAAAAATTCATGAATGGCTGGTTGACCGCCTGAAATCTACTGGGAAAAATAAGGTTAGCCAAGGATTTATATGTAATGCTAGGACGTGACATGTGACACTTACATAAAAACAGTCGCTAAAAGTTTATGCATTATGTTTATGTAGGCTTGCCCAGAAAAGAATTGAAGTCAGCTGATGATTGAGAATTGAGGAATTGAGAATTCCGCGTTTGGGTGCTGTCTTGGGTAAACATGACTTCATACATTCGCAACAGTTTAACTGCTGTTCAAACAGGACTTTCCATATTATTTCAGGGTCTTTTTTGGATTGGTCTGCGATCATATCAAACCGGGTCTATCTCAAATGTTTCCTACAAGTGGTTGAGCGGAGAGTCTATGTCCTTCATGTAAGCTTATGGACTTTAACTTTTTATATAATTCAGCTGATGGCTCTGACAAACTATTAACAAACAAACAAACAGACAAACTAACGGAGCATTTCGCAATTAAATATCAAAATAGATCAAAACGTTTTATTTATTATTTTTATCAAAACATCTTATTTATCACAATTATGTATGCTTTCCGATATCCTTCATAGGCCTGAAAGACATTTTCTTCAACCGGGTCAGCCGCAGTTTGGAGATTGTGGTGCATACGATATTGTTGCTAAACCTAGTCCTCTAACGACTTGGTCCGCCAAAGACTGCAGTCTTCATGCCAACTGGATTTGTGAATATCCGACGCTAAGTTAGTATACTGTGAAAATAATGATTATCCGGACGTGTATTTTGACATTCATCATTCTTGTATTTTGAGTCTAAGTCTAATCTAATCTAAGTCTACGTCTAATCAACGTCTAAGCTAAGCTATCTATCAACAAGCTAAGCTATGATGTGAAGACAACACTTAGAAGGGAACTATATAATTTATCTTTTTACCAAGTAAGCTAAGAAGTTGTGTATTAATTGTTGAAAGTTGAATTGTTAAAGTTTGGTTCCAAAGTATTTTGATTTTCAGACAGATTTGCTCGTCCACAACTGACAGATCGCAGCATCGTAGAAGCAGAAACATCGACTCAAGCTTCATCAGACTCGTCAGTTTCGACAAGCTTTTATAAATTTTTAACTTCAACTACCTAAGCCAATGCAATAATGTCAAAAATAAACAGAGAGCTGTATCGCTTTGTCGTGTAATTGGTCTTTCGTCATCTATTCACTCAGAAGCGCAGCTAATAAGTGCAGTAAATTATCGAGTCTTCCGTCCTATAAATTTCTGGAATTAGTTTTTTTAATGTTAGCAATTTCCTGCAATGAAAAATGGGAAGAAGGACTCAGCTCACTTCGGAACATTAATCGACCTTACAAGCAGTTATATATTAAATATATGTTAAATGTGCGAATGTGCTGAATTTTCAGGAAAGAGCTGATTTCCGGGGAATCTTCGAGTATTGACAATTCGCAGGAACAAACCGTTCAGACTCGGCCAATTTCTTCCTGCGAAAATTTGCCAAGTAACAGCAACGAAGGGAGCGATTTGACGGAGAAGGAGCTGCTTCTAGATTGTCCTCCTGACACCACTGGTAAAATCCATCTTATTGTTTCCATAAACCTAAGCCCGGTTCACACTGCACGAGATTAAATGGTTTAAGTTAAGGTTTAAGTTAAGGTTTAAGTTTTAAGGTTAAACTAGTTTATTTATGTTGAAGCATTCACACTGGAAGGTTAAAGTTTTAGGTTTTAGGTTAAAGGTTTAAGGTTTAAGCAAGCCGATTTAAAAATAGTTGAACTCTGCATTTAGGTTTAAGTTTCCAATACATTATAAGTACAGTATAAGGGCTTTAGTTAATAATCTTCATTATACGCACAATAGAATCTCTATGTGCCTATGCCTGCAAAATCCCGGAAAATTTTTAAATCTGTGGAGATTGGATACCTACTGTTTGATATAGAAATCATGTGGTATTCACTATTCAGACATTCGTTAAGATTAGAGAGAGATTCGTAGATAGATGTTTTCTATGAGTTTATGTATCCCGTATTTATGTCATGTAAAGACGTAAGCAAATCTTAACGATTATGTATTAAATTGTACATTAAGTCAATGTTACTCAGTACGATGGATAACAGATGCTATGTACGATGTGCTACAGACACATTTATACGAGTTAGGTGCATTCACTCGCTGACCACTCTGCCAGACTGATTCGGTTAACTAGTTAAACCTTCCCGCAAAGCTGCTTAAACCAAACGTGAACCTATTGCAGTGTGAACCGGGCTGAACTCTGTCGCTTTTTAAGCTTCGGATTTTTTATATGCGATTTACTGTCGTTTTATGTTAGCGAAAATGAAAATTTGCATTTTATTGTTCAGTTTTTATGTTACAGGAAAAGTGAAGGCCAGTTGTGTGCACAGTGATCAGCAGGGATACCAGACGGCCCACTTGGACTACAGCCAATGTCGACACTCGGAGATCAATGCTCTGATTGATAAGGTTCTTAGCTTTGATAAGGTTCTTAGCTTTGATAATAGTTTACACAATTCTACTAGTTCTGGATTACAGTTTGATTTCAAAATGAACACCCTGAATTCATATAAATTTTAAAGTAAGTATAGCTTAAAGTTAAAAGTTTTCTACTTTCTCTACCTTTAGACGGAAGCCGAAACAGATGATCCCTCGGAAGTCGCGTCGGATCTTTTGGTTTTTGTCAATGAGACTGTTGAGAAGAGATTCTACGGAGGTGATCTTCGCTCATCCCTTTTCATCATGTCGAAATTGATCAAACAGGAACAGTCGAATTTGCTGGTGATGGCTGCCAACATTGATGTCAAGGAAATCAAAGCCAGAGTGTTTGCGGAGGTACGCCTTAGGCCGAGAGTATCCTAGACTGTTATTGAAAATGAATGTAGTAAAAACGTGAGTGACTGCACATAATATAGTGGTATAATGATTACATATTAATTACATATTCCTACTTTTGATTTAGCCATGGATAGAATTCTTTCAAAAACTTACCGGCTTGATTGTGACGTCGAAACTTTCTGTTGCATGTTTTCACATTTTTTCATTCAGTGCACATTTGTATATATATATATATATATATATATATATATATATATATATATATATATATATATATATATATATATATATATATATATAATCTAACTGCCTCCCGAAACAAATTGTTTGCAGTTAAACTTTGGTCAAATAAATTATATTCCAATTGACATTAGCTTTAGCCGCATTTTATTTGAATTGTATTCATTCTATTTAGAATGTTTTTGGAATTGCTGATAAGCTGCTGGCATCAACCGCGCGAATAGCATGGCAGGATTTATCAGAGGTAAATGCTGTTACCGCAATTGTTGTACTAACAATCGAAAGCATCAGAATAGATAAGTAGATTGTACATTCAAATAGCACTGGAATTTCCCCAAGGATGGGGAGGTTGTCGAGAGCTGATATAATCTGATACAAGCACTCGATTCGACTTTTCTCTAAATGTCAAAATGGGAAAATTGCCGAAACTACAAAATTTCCTCAACTTTCTAAACGGAAAGCCCTGCGAAAGCGTTGGAAAGAAGACCCCCAAACATGTAACCAAATTCAGTGCTTAAGATCATATTTCTGAAAAAATAGTTTAAAATAAAAAACTACCTATCCTTCTAATTTTTCTTCTGTAATTACATCTAAAGATACCAGTAGATTTAACTTTTCTAGAATGATCGTCTTGAAGATACCAGCATGTTGATGTCAAACATTGAGAATTGTGCTGATATGGTAGCCCAGCATATGCGGGGAAATTCACCTCCAGCTCAATTCGTCAAGGAAAATTTTCGTAAGTATAAAGAAATATTCTGCTAGCTTACATGTTTCTGTCTGTTTTACACTTGCATTTATTTACATGGATTTTTGTATTCAACTAATAGTTGAGAGACAAAGTTGTGTTTAATTGATCTCTTCTATTATTCAGAAATTATGGTTACCGCGCAGACGTCCGGCGGCCCGCAAAGCCCTAAGGAGCCGTTCCACGAATACGATGATCCGCCCTCTTGGCCAGATCCAGGCCATACAACGATGGTGGATGATGGATCAACTTTTGACTCAACCGCTATCAAACTTCCTTCATTTACAACACTTAGTAGGTTTTAGAAACATTCTCGAAACTGCTGGCTTAGGGTTCTTTCTTACGCGTGGTGATGCTATTTTGTCTTTTATTGTCTATTTCATTTGAAACTACAATGTACAGTTGATTGCTTTTGCTGAAATGTTGACCATTGCAGTTTTAACGAATGACCTAATTTTTAGGGAAAGCCATCCATCCAGTCATAACTAATAACGATGATCAAATAGTCGTGACGGACATTAATCAGTTGGCTTCGCCCAAATCTGATAGCGCCGGCGAAACCCCGGATCAGGAAGATCACACGCCCTTGAGAGTCGGACAGTATATCTACAAAAATGCTCTTACGGACATTTTTCAAATACCCAACCGGGGTTTCAATAACGTGTAAGCTAGACAAAAGATGAACGCAAATTCTTGGTGTAAAATTCCTTTCAATTTGTTCAGTTTGAAGATATTAATGGAAATATTGAAAGCTAACCAAAAGAGTAAAGAAGTGAATTTTACTCAACTCTACTCTACTGAAAAGGCAATTAGATTTCTCATTTGTTTATTAATTTTAGGTCAAAAACTGTTGTGAATTCTCAGTTGATCGGCGCCACAGTAAACAAGCCTGGAAAAACAATTTTTCTTCCACAGAATGAAACTGTGCAATTAACGTTCAAACATCTTCTGTTGGATCTGACAAATCCAAAATGTGTATTCTGGAATGACAGCAAGCAGTAAGTGTATGAATTTACTTTGTTGATTGTATGTATGGTTGATTGATCTTTGAGTGTATTTGTGGAAGAAGTGACTGTAAGTGGCTTTGAGTGTCTTTCAATGTTTGTATAGTGGTTTTTGTTTTTCCCTAGTTGCTATTTATTTTCTTGTAGCCAATGGGATCAAGGCGGTTGCTGGGTGGTTCAAACTAACGCGCTAAGTACTGTCTGTGCTTGTAATCATCTTACCAGCTTTGCCCTCCTCATGGACATCGGAGATCAGACGTCACAGGCAAGTATAATAGTGCCAACTGCACATGTTAAATAATTAGAATAAGAATGAATTATAATGAAATAAATGAAAGAAAATTAAAGCCTGCAATGGACTAGCTTAAGAGAACTACGGGTATGAGATATAGTGCTGTGCCAGCTCAGATCGCAGATATTCTCTAGGATAAGCGAGCCTATGTTATCAACTTCTTATACTATTTTATAAATGTTTTGCTTTTAGCTCGATCCAATCAATACAGCTATCTTAGCCTGGCTTACCAGAGTTGGCTGTTTTGTATCCATAGTCTGTCTGTTCTTATGCTGTATAGTATTCACATGTTTACGGTAAGAACCCATTGTTTCGGTTTCGATTTTTTCATTACAATATTTCATGTGACCCATTTATTGCTATTTTTGATACTGACTTTATGCCAAAAAGACTACTTACAGTATTGGTTGTATTTTTAGATCGTTATGGTGTGCCAGAAACACAGTGCATAGGAATCTCTGTTTTTGCCTTCTTGTTGCTGAGTGCCTGTTTTTGTTTGGCATCGATGCGACGGGTAATAAGACTGGCTGTACCATTATAGCAACTCTTCTTCACTACTTCTTTCTCAGTGCCTTTCTTTGGATGGCAATGGAGGGTTATCATCTGTACAGAATGCTTGTTCGAGTATTTCAAGCTGAAAAATCGCATATCATCTACTTCTACTTAATTGCTTACGGTAAGCCTTTGTTTTATCTGCTGCCTTTGAAACTTAGAGATAAGAATATCATTATTCATTTTATCAGCTTTATTGCAAGTAATTTGTAAGGTAACGTTGTCGAATTTAGAAATATTCGGTAAATAATTTGATTGCAATAAAGATTAGAGGTTCGAGTAAGAGTGTGTAATATGTCTGATAATTCCCTACTTAATCGCCAACCTACCAAGAATAAAGACGACACAGCCCTAAATTTAACACGGATTTACTTTACGGAAAAATACAAAATTGGACGGTATTCCAAAACATACGAACTTTTCACAAAGTACAAGATACTTTCTTCCAAAACGAGGCAAAACGAAATTACAGCAAGCACTTCTTATAAACAAAACTCAAACAAAATAGAGAAACAACCTAAAATCTTAGGAAGGGGGTCCCCCAGTTACCACCCCAAAGTTGCCCGTAGGCTTACAAACCTGAGTTGAATGTTGACGGAGAATGATGCGGGCGACTCCCAAGAAGTTGACATGATGACTGACTGATTGCGCGATCAAAAATTGAAAGAAAGAAGAATTAGCTATCTCCGGCCTTGGACCGTACACAGCAGAGTAATTTAGATTTATTTGCATAAAGTTAGCACACACCTTTGCATAATTTTGAATGAAATCAAGAAAATATTCCACAGATTACCCCCTCTTTTGAAGCGCGCGCCCTCGCCGTGGCCTCCGGGCACATAGGTTAGTAATAAAGTTTGCGTTAGCCTACGTACCCTAGCTACTAGTATAGATAAAATGCGTTTTAGAGAAAATGGGAAAAATGATAAAAAGTTTTCGTATCCCTCGGGGACGTCTTCCCGGGGACACTACTCGGGCCCCACACTTATACACATACTAGGGGATTCCGAGACACAGGTAAAACTACGCCGGAACATACCGGGGGTACATTCAACATATAACGGACTTTGCCGACATACAAATACAAAGAAAAGTGGGACAAGCCCTTCAGCCGCGACTAGAGCGCACATTACAAAACAGGAGATAATCCGAAGATATAAATTTATAATAATATGAAAATAATATAATCAAAAGCGAGTGCCAACAGAAGCGCTCGAAAAAAAATAGAAAATTCTTAATATAGAAATATAGGGATAATTATAAAGAGAGATTCACGTTCACATATATATAAATTCGAATCTTACAGGGGGAAGGCAGCGAGACTCCAGGGGAGACTCAATTTCAAATGCTCCAGAGGAGCGAAATAAATCAGAAATGTGAGGGGTAAACTTTAGTTTGAGCTTAATTTTGTTTTGACTGAAGTTTCTTTTCAGCATTATACTTTCCACTTTTGATTGGCGTCTTGTATATTTTGATGTAGCATAATTCTGTGAATTGAAGCCTATTTTTGTGCCTTCTAAGTCAGATGCTAGCTTTGTAGCAAACTTAGGCTGATGTAAAGTTGTTTTAACATTAGGGTTGCTATTTGGATTATGCCATTTCCGTGGCAACTCAATCAGCATTCGTACGTTTTTTTGTATCAACTTTCCTGTCTTGTTCCAAGAATTTCTTGTTTTGACTTAGAGCCTGAACTGGAGGTAATAGAGTAATACCTTGAATTGCCTGAGCACTGATTGCCACTGCGTACTTCGACCCGAAAACGCAAACCTTAGTCTGTCTCTCGATTTTTCACTCTCAGTCTGCTGCCTCCTTTTGCGAAGCTAGGTCGCTCCTAAATCTTGGTTTTCTTATTAGCGAGTTCTATTTTTATGTGATATGTTCAAGGCCCTGAGGCCGTTTTTGGTCTACTGTTGAAGATGCACCGCGGGTGCACAGTCTATTATTATTTTTTTGCTGATTAATAATTAAACGTATTAATTTATAGAAGTATGACACTACTAGTTAGGGCCTTAGTAGGTTTCACAGAAAGGAGAGTATTTCAAACTCGAAAGGGTGGTCTCACCTGAGCACCTGCCTGCCCCGACATACACAAATATAATAGAATCTTTAATAAATGCCAGAGAATTATAAAGCACAAAAAATAAAGCAAAGATGGCATAGCTGCTCGAAGTAGACATGGCAAAATAAGGCAGGAATAATGGCAGTATATGTAGAAAAATTTTGAATTGAAAGTAAACCCGTGACTATTTTTAGAAAGAAAAGTGAAACAAACACCATGTTAAGAGAAACAAAAGACCCGAAAATGGTTAAGAAAAATAGAATAACATATGGCACATATATAGAACAGCCAAGCTGAGCTAGAGGGAGCCCATAAGAAAAGAATAGCTCAGAAATATGAAAAATAGAAGAGACAGAATTTTAATTAAAATTTATAGAAGTTTTTTAAATCAGGAGAAGAAACCCACAACAATGACCAAATATAGACCCCACCCATCCACGGTTAATGCTAAATCTGTAGAGGACATAAAAAATATAGACAGTGAACGACAGTTAGTAAAAACAGGGAAAGGGGGAGGGGGGACGGACGAGGTAGGGGACATACAACCGGGTTCATCACAACAATTACAAAATTTGACTTAATAAAGTTCACACAATCATAAGTAACTCCAGGCTGCGGGAAAGATTTCAGGTTACAAGCACCGAGGGAAAAATCCCATACCATATCACCGGACCAAAACCTCCGGACCACTGGGCGGATGCCCCACGGCATCAAGCGCCCGCTCAACCGTGACCATCGCCGCCAGCCTTCCAGACACCGAACCAGGCCCATCCAAGCACCAGATGTAAACATAGGGGCCAACCCGTATCACATATGGGGAAATTACAATAACAAACAAACAACAGTCCAACTGGGTAACGCTCGCCGTAATTGGGGACTGGGGGGGTGGGAAGGGGACGATAAGTAGAATACAGAACAAACAAACAAAAATGGAATAATATACGGCATGTATATATGTGAA
>JASAND010001541.1:0-25806 GCA_030248195.1 Trissonchulus latispiculum
TTTGGAAAAATCGATATTCGTGGCCATTTTGGACCGGTCCGGACCCTGGTCGGGACGCCACGGGCCGCTGGGTCCACTTTGGAGGGGGGCCCTCCAATGACAAAAAATATTGGCCTCGCCAAGGGCTTTCATTGTGATGCAAACTTGGCCACTTTTGGAAAAATCGATATTTGGCCATTTTGGACCGGTCCGGACCCTGGTGAGGGCGCCACGGGCCGCTGGGGGCAGTTTGGGGGGGTCCCCAATGACAAAAAATGTTCACCTCACCAAGGGCTTTCATTTGATGCCAAACTTGGCCACTTTTAGAACAATCGATTTTTGGCCATTTTGGGCATGGTCTACGGTCCGGACCCCTGGCCAGGGCGCCACTTGGGTCCGAGCAGTGCCTACTGTGGCTTATGTTGTAGTGCTCCCTCGCAGCCCACCCCACACGCCCAATATGAAAGCTGTACCTGCAGCGGATCCTTCTATGGGAGAGGTTAAAGTTGGACCTGCGACTCGGTAGAGGCCCACCTCCATCAGTGGTTCCCCCCAGCCCCACGGATGAGTGATAGAGCAAAACTAATGGGCCATTTAGGTTCACCATATAGGGGTTCCTATTCGAATGCGAAACCTCAGCACAACCGCTCTTATGCATGGGGCTGCCTACGTAGGCCCAGACCCCCCCCTTTTTACCCCCGCTAACTAGTGACCACTGGCCAGGGCGCCACAGACCACCGAACAGCACCATCTCGTTTCCCGGAGATCTTCACCTTGGGGCGATCTATAACCCCAATATGAGGAACCTGGCTTTGAGCCGTGCTCTCTGTGGTCGAGTGCAATCATTTTTGGACTTAGTTTTTTTCCGGGGCCAAAATAGGGGGTCCCCCTATGTACACAGACCTATGGGGGTCTTAGAGCCTCCAAACTGATTTCCCCTTAAATGCGGGGGATTCTATACAAAAAAGGACCAAAAGTTCCTAGGGGGTCGAAGCCTTCCGAGGCCTAGGGTGGGGGGAAAAAAATGAGGAGAGAAAACACGAGCTGGGAAAGGGGCTATTTTTCATATCTCGAGATTGGCTCGACCGATTCGGCTGAAATTTTCACAGCATGTACCCCTGCCCACAGGCTCTTCACACAGCGAGTTTGAGCCCGATCGGTCCACTCCTCCCTGAGATATTAAAAAAAACTATTTCCAAAAATTAGCACTACCCCAAAATTTCCCTATTCTAGGTAGTGCGCTGACGCGCACTACCTGATATCGTGAAAGCTGCTTCTGTGCATGCAAAAACATGAAATAACGCAACTTTTAGCACATTGTGTAATTTTGGAGTGACCGGAAAAAAAGGAAAAATGGAAAAAAATGGAAAAAACCGGAAAAAAAGGTTTTTTTCCGGCAATCTTTTTTTCCGGAAAAAACCAACCCTGGAATGCACTATGACGACAATATGAGCCTCGTTGTAGGACAGCCTCATACGTGTGTTTAAGCGGTTGCAACTTGTTTTCCTTAATTTACAACCTCCCTACGGAGCTCATATGTATTTTACAGGCTAGTTTTTGCTTATGTACAACCTGCCTACGACGACTCATATGTATTTTACATGCGACGAAGGAGCACTTTTTGTTCGTTTTCTATTATTTTATATATGTATGCTCCTGGGCTTATTCTAGACGGGGGGCCCCCATAAACACCCTGCCCCCCCAAAAAAGTGGGTGCCCCTTGTGGTACCAACTTTTGCCTTGAAAAAATCGCTCAGAAGGCCAAATTTTCAAAAATTTTGGAGAATTTTGGTCGATTTTTGCCTATTGAAGCACTAAATCCGCTTAGTTTTGGCTATTGCTATAAAAATAGCGTAATTGTTAGCACGTTTTTAGAAAAATTTTGAAAAATTTTCGCCGACCACAAAAATGACTCGCTCCCCGAGGGCCCCCCAAGAAAAAATTCCTAGAATAAGCCCAGTGCTCCTGAAGGTATGTATAGATAGATATCTTTCAACAGCAGCGCGCAAGCCAACCACAGCTCCTCCCGCTTACACTCATAGCCACTTCGGGTACGCAGTTTTATGACAAAAGTTGCTCAGCTCGCTTTCATTTGGTACCAAATTTGACCACTTTTGAAAAATTTCATTTTTGACCGAAAATCGCCTAAGTGCTCACCCCACCCCACCACAGCACTCCACAGCCCCTTTGAGCTTTCATTTGGTACCAAATTTGACCGCTTTTGAAAAATTTCATTTTTGACCGAAAATCCCCTAAGTCCCCAGCCCACCCCACCACAGCCACTTTGAGCATGCAGTTCTATGACAAAAGTTGCTCCGCTCGCTTAGCGCTTTCATTTGATACCAAATTTGACCAATTTTGAAAATTTTCATTTTTGACGCCATGACCTCCCACCGACCTGACCCTCCAGATGGCAAAGTGCAACCAGCACAGCAAGATGGGTGGGTCAGACGGCAAAACGGATGCTACGAATGAGCTGGGCGCACCAGAAAACCCATATAGACAATATTTTGAGAGGCTATGTACAGTCCTATATGGTGTTCCCGGAAGTCGGTACCGCCGGACCCTCCAGACGGCAAAGTGGAACCAACACGGAAAGATGGGTGGGTCAGAGGGCAAAACGGACACCGGGAATGAGCTGGGCGCAACAGAAAACCCCTACAGAGAAAGTTTTGAGAGGCTATGTACAGTCCCATATGGTGTTCCCGGAAGTCGGTACCGCCGGACCCTCCAGACGGCAAAGTGGAACCAACACGGAAAGATGGGTGGGTCAGAGGGCAAAACGGACACAGGGAATGAGCTGGGCGCAACAGAAAACCCCTACAGACAAAGTTTGGAGAGGCAAAGTAAAGCCTCCTATGGACCTCCGGGAAGCGGTTACCGACCTGACCCCTCAGACGGTCAAGTGGAACCAGCCCAGCAAATTGGGTTACTCTGGCAGCAAAACTGATAGCGGGAATCGATTCGCCGTCCCAAAAACCTTTGTATGCAAAATTTGAGCCACCCATGTAGCAAAATAAGCGAAAAAATGAAGTTCAAATTTCGACCCAAAATTCACAAGATTTGGCCGGCCAGCACCGAAAAATTACGCACGGAGACGGAAAATCATATAGCATTTGAACGACCCCGATATGTGTACTGTTTAACCATATAGTCAGTATTACCCCATATATAGCCCAATCTGACCTTTTTTGGCCATTTTAGCGTTTTGGCCGACTTTGGCCCCAAGCCAAAAATTTTTTCCGGCTCTGGGAGGCATAAAAACTAGCTTATTTTCTTATTTTTGATTTGTACTACAAGAATACATATAGTCAGGGGGGGGGGAAACATGCCGGAAAAGTAGAGGGGGAAAAACATGGTCGCCTACTCCCCAACCATAGCAGTTGCAGCTGCCTAGTATAGCCCATTAGAAAGAGCAAGTCTAGAAGTATACCCTACAGTACCAGATTGGTTTCTGAGTTCGAATCTGTAAGCACAGTACTTGACCAAAGTTGACCTCCCAAAATGGGCCAAAATGCTAAGGATTTTCGAAAGTTTGCAAGTATATATCTAACCAACTATCCAACTTTGGCTACTATAAATTGGCATGCGGGCATAATTTGACTTGCTCTATCACATGGCAATAGTGGTTTTCCCCTACGTCAACCCAGTAAAAAAATTTGACCATGTTTTTCCCCCATATGGGGTCCACTAGAGCGGTGAAAAAACATGGTGACCAAATTTTCAAATTTTTGCGTATGCTTCAGGAAGGCGTAACTAATGCTTCTATATGAAAGAGAATGCTTTAAAACCATTAAAAACCTCAAAATATGCCAACTTTGGGCATTGTTGAAGCTTCTAGCTCGAAAACTTGATTTGCAGCATCAACATGCTAGGTTTCATAAGTTTCAATGGTAAAAATGAAAATTTTCAAAAAACTTAAAAAATGGTGAGATATTGCAATTTTTAACACAACTAACTTATTTCTACCGATATTCTGCATATTATGGCCAGTTCCCGGCAGGTTTCATGCCCAAACTGGTTAGATACAGCGGATTTGGCATTTTGACCAAAAAGTCGGTTTTTAAGCTTTCTGTGAGGTTAGAATGGTGCCTAGGTAGTTTTGCACGCTGAAAACAGCTGAAACAACGCTTTTAAAGCACCCTAAATGGTTGGTTGGTAGAAATCCGGGCCATGTTTTTCCCCGCACCATGTTTTTTCCCCGATTTGCGGGTAAAAAAAACATGGACAAATCCTGTTATCGCCAAAGCTGAGAGAGGTATAAGAGAAGTCTGAATATACGATTGGATAGGTATTTGCCCACGGTACGTAACGGTATACTCAAACCGATCCAAATCCAAACGAAGAAAAACTTGGAGGCTTGCTTCCCTATTTGTGTTCCCCCCCTGACTATATGGGTTTCATAGGCAGAAGTTTTTCTATCTGTAGTTATTCAAGCTACAAAACCCCCTTATGAGACATCAAAAGCGAGAAACCGGAAAAAACATCACTCTCGTAAGCGATTTTTGGGACAACTTTTTAACGGCAAGTGGTACGGGGATGAAACTTGGCAAATATACTAAACTCGACACGTACAATTTTTTGCGCACTACATAATCTGCGCAGTCTTGTTTTACACGGTCATTCGACCATTTTCACTCATATTATAGGGGTCGCTACCGCGACCCCTATGATATAGTTATTTCAATGAAATATGGAATATGAAATGCATGGACATGAAATTTGCAATATGTTAAGAGATTTTTGTTTTATAGCATAGGTAAACTTTACTCTATAGCTTTAAAATTCAAATTTAAGATTAAAAATTAATTATTCACAGTATGAATATGCTATATTTATATTATTCGAGCACATTTTCGATGAATAAACGGCATCTATATTTTTACATTATATACGAAAGTAATGTAAGTTGCAAGAATGCAAGTTGACTTTTAAAGGAGATTTACTGGCAAATAAAATTACTTTCTTAATTTTATACGTATGCAGTCAAGCTGAATTTTCAATTAAGCTAAATAAGTAGATGAAACTGATTCCATGAAATTTTTGCGAGCACCAGAAACTGCTCTTACAGCTTTCGGCAAAATAAGTCTGAAACATGTTTAGTTTTTATCTGGCTTGTCTGATAATTTCTAGTCAAAATCAACAAGTTCATTTAACTTTACTAGTGCTCTAGGAAAAGTTGCAACATTTTCAAAAGGCAAAATAAAAAATGATGCCATTTACATTTTTAGAAAACAAAAGATATCTATGATATTAGTTTACTTTTATGCTCTCTGTATTTCAGACAAAATTAAAATTTTTCTGAAAATTACTTTCTTGTATATACAAATTTCGTAGTGTAAAATCTAAACTGGCTATGAACTTAGGTAACATCAGCTATATACAAAATTGGACTTGTTTAGAACATTGGCTTTCAAATCCTTAGCTTGTTATTATATCTCAGTATATTTATATACTTTGTTACTGCAGTTTTCTGATTAAAATGCAAATGTCTTTTGCATGGTTGAAATATATAGATTTTCATCCATTAAACATATATATATAAGCCAAAAGTATTTTTCACAAGTTTCAAAGAAAGTAGAAATGCACAATTTCTCCAACTTGAATTAAACAAACGAAATTTCTATTTGGCCAGCTTCATCAAGATTTTTAAATTTTAAATGACGCTTCATCAAAAGATTTTTAAAACCCCTTGCTATTTGTTCCATCCACAATTTTTTAGTATATAATTCTGTTGATCTGCGCACTGGATTAATTACTAAAAAACAGCAATATACTTAGTCCAAAAAGTCCACTCTCGATTTAAACAATTAAAAAGATTAAATTTAAGCTAGACTGACATTTGATTATACGACAGCGCACTCTATAATTTTGAAATAGCATAGGTCGACGCCAAGGCTTCAATAATTTAATAATTTCAATTCAGCATTAGGTATCTTTGCCACTACTTAAATTTAAAAGTTTCGGCGGTCTTGTGCTATCTAATCTGAGTTATTAAGTATTATTTTTGTTTTATAATATATTAATATTCATAACAACGATACATTAGACATTATTATTACAAATTGTAAACATTCTAAGTATATAATGCAATATCGCCGCAGGCGAAAATTTATATATAATATATAATATATATATTATTATATATATAATGTTTTACCTTTATAGAATATCAGCTACTGTGAGGTCGTCAAAAACAAAAAACGAAAAAATGTCCCCAAACGTTGTCCAGTCCCGCACCAACCTGCAAATCCTTTTCTATAGACTCGTTATCCTGCGTTCTGTCTTCAAAGAAATTAGCGAGCGCTGAAACCAGGCGACTTTGCTTAAACAATACAAAAATATGTACTTAAAAAGATCAGAAGAAACATGCAAAATTACATAACATATATATGTAAATACAAGTAGAAAAACGCTCCTAAGCGTATGTTATGTAAATGTAAAATGCAATATGATCTAAGGGCAGCATTTAAATATATACGTAAAAGACAAGATTTAAATGCTTAATATGAGCAGCTCGCTTTCTCGGGCTCATATTGACGCAGTGTTTTTTGCTCGGACACTTTTGCGCTCTTCTGCGCACTGCTCCAAAATGTTTTGCGCAAATTGCTAGAAAAGTGCGCATAGCAGGAAAAATGCGATAATTTAGCATAAAATTGCTGTTTTGTACAGCTGTATAAGCTGTATGTACTAGTAATTACCTGACGTTACTACAACTTTCATAGCTACAGAAGGTGAAAAGATGCCAGAACTTAAAGTAGATTAGGAAACCCAACCTACCTCGGAACGGGAGGCTCTAAAATCTGAGCCCCCAGAAGCAATAGATTTTAAAAATATATACGTAGCAAACATTTCACTATCATAACTCAAAAGTTTTGTTTGTTGAAGTAAATTTGTTTTCTGTATATATTCAGCGAAATGATGAAACTATTGGCAATTTTTAAGTTATTTGCAAGCGAAGATTCAGCAGACTGCGTTTAATAAAAACAAAAATAAATGCTGGTTTGAAGTTTGTGTACCGATCAAGTTTGTATAGAAGTTTAGTGTGTGATACTGTATCAAAAGCCTTGCAAAGTCAAGATAACAGCAATGAACTACCTTCCCCTCCTCTAGTATATATGTTAGACCAATCAACAAGAGATTTTAGAACGTTTGTAACTGTCGATTTCTTTCTCAAAAAACCATGTTGTTGATGGCAGATCAGATTATTTTCTTTCAAATGCTTTATAATGAAGTCCCGAATGATAGACTCTAAAAGTTTACAACAAACTCATGTTAGGCTTACTGGTCGGTAGTTGGCAGGATCATTATTTTTACCCTTCTTTTTATAAATAGGAACAATTTTAGCGTCAAGCCATTGTTGTGGCAGCACACCAGACTTTATACTTAACTGGAAAATATACTTAAGAGGTCTAAGAATGCTATCTTTAACTAGTTTTAAAAAGAAAGAAGATAACCCGTCAGGACCCGCCGACTTTTTATTAGGTAACTTATCAATAAATTTTGCAATATTTTCTTCAGTAAACAACACATTAACAAATACTTGGTTAGTGAAATTTTTCAAATTTGGTAATTCTATGTTATCCTGAGTATATATAAACACTACAAAATTGACGATTTAGCAATTCATCTTTCTGTTTGCAGGTAGTGGCTTCGACACCATCCTTTTCAAGAAACGGAATGACACTTTTATATGTCATTTTCGAGTTCACAAAATTCTAAAAACGGCTTGAAGAAGCAGAATTTAGAATGTAGTTCTCATGACTCCGCACGTCTGCCGCAGCCTCATTACTAGCTTCTTTAGCGTCTTATACGTATTAATGTGAGCATGTTTAGTGAATATCAGTTCACAACCTATCGTGATAGCAGTTGTATAAAAGTACGGGGCGGAGCCTTCAGGAAAAAACTAGAGATTTTTGTGAAATTGAGAGCCAGAAGCAATTTTTCTGAGCATTTAGGACAACTAATTTTCAGTAATTTTCTCTTTCTTCCGCTAGAGAAAGTGTGCACATGTGCGCACAAGCCCAAAAATTTCAGAAAAAAGTGTGTCATTGCGCACTTTTTTGAGCAAAAAATACTGTATTGATGCCTTTTAGCTTGCAAGTAAACCTCAGGGTACTCAGTGAGGGACAAGGAATGTCCACTAAAATGTATACATCTCCTGACCTAAATTCCTTAATTAGTCGCATAAAGACAACTGCAGGAACTGTCAGATCCTTAGTCACTTTCCAGTAGCTCAGTTTTCCAAATTTCGGCACTTGGTCGGACCCCAACTTCCAAAGATTTCAAACTCCCAAAAAATTGCAGAGAAGCAGCGGAGGGGCTACAACAATATATATAGTCAAGCGGGGATGGGAAAAACCCATTTTAATATGCGGGAAAAAAAGCACCTCCAGTGTGGGCTTACCGGTATGAGCTATATAGGATTTTAATAGCCTATCTTGAAGAGCATCCAAAATAACCCTAGAGGCTGTAATTATCGCTCCCGCTGCTTCCCTGCAAATTTTTTTGGGACTTTGAAATTTTCGAAAACTTTGGTCCGTCCAAGTGGCGAAATTTGGCAAACTTTGTCTGGCCACCCTGAACTACTGGAAACACCTAGACCAAAGCGGTTTGAATGTATGTATGTATGTGTAGGGCAGGGGCGCACCCAGGATTTTGAAAAGGGGGGTCGAAAAATTTATTTTCGCCTGGCACGTTTACGCATGGGGGGATGGCGGCGGCACAGTATTCAACGGCGGCGGCACAGTATTCAACAAAGAGTTCATTTTGGGAGCAGCAAAAATGACGAGATTTAGGACAAATAGCCAGCCGACGCGGAGGGTGTGGGGAGCGGGCACACAGAAAATTTTTGAAAAAAGCCGTAATGGAAATCTTTAACAAGATTTCAATAAAAGTTGAGAAATTCTTTGACGTAATGGCAAAATTTGTATTGGAAAGCTTGATAAGATTTGAATAAAAAGCTTTGCCATGCGCATTGTTAAAATGTTAAATTGTTAAAATCGAGATAGAATAGTGCCGCAGGCGCGAAAAATTAAAAACACGACGTAGAAAAGCAACGCAGGTACCAACAATAGTTAAAGTTGAGACAGAATGACGCCGCAGGAACGAAATTTTTTGAAATCGAGATAGAAGAGTGCCGCAGGCGCGAAACTTCAGTAAAATGGAGATAGAAAAGCGAAGCCGGCGCCAAAACGTTGTAAAAGTTATTAATACGTCATAGCGCCGCAGGCGAGAAAAATGATTAAATTCAATTAGAAAAGCGCCGCAGGCCAGAAAAATTTTGAAAATTCAGTTAGATAAGAGCCGCAGGCGAGAAATACTTTAAAAACCGAGATAGAAAAGCGCCGCAGGCGAGAAAAGTTTTAAAAACTGAGTTAGAAAAGCGCCGCAGGCGAGAAATATTATAAAAGTCGAGATAGAAAAGAAAAATGTTTACAATTTTTAATTTTATGCACTAAAAATAGCTCAATTTTTGCTTTCTCCCCCAAAATTCCCGGGGGGTCGGACAAAAGGGGGTCGGAACCCCCAACCTCCCCATGGGTGCGCCCATGATGTAGGGCATATGTTGCGCTTCATTATGATAGAAGTGATAGAATGATGATAGATGATGATAGAATGATGAATCCTGTCTGCCCTTGCTGGAAGAGACTGGGGACTCAGCAAGGAAAACCTTCGTTCTGTCTACCTGACCTTTGTAAGGTCCGCCCTGGAATACTGTTCCGGAATCTGGGGCATTTCGGCTGCCCCAACTCACCTCCAGTCGGCTGAAAAGATCCAGAATAAGGCTTGTAGAATTATTTCTGGCTGCCATAGCTCGTCCCCTATCGAAGCTCTACAGATGGAGGCCGGTGTCCAACCCTTCCAACTCAGATCCCAATACCTGGCCTCCAAAATGTAAGAGAAGAGCCTGCGGCTACCTGAAGATAGCCTCCGGCAATCAACAGTGGCCCGACCCAGCAGCAGGCACAGAATTCTGAAAACCCAGCCTAGTTGGAGATCCAGAACTGCCGAAATTGTGGATGAAACTCCTCTGGCGGGGCGGTCACGCGAGCCAGTCAGCCTACTCCCACCATTTGCTCCCTGGCACCAGCAAGCAACTTTGGAAGCCGACACATCAATTGCTACCTCGTGCAGAAATCTCTCCCCTCCTGAAAAGAGAACCATGGCACTGCAGAACCTCCGCAACCAACAGCCCGCTGACTACATCATATGGACTGGCGGATCCGCTAAAAGCGGAACTGAACGAGGAGGCAGCGGCGTCTATGTTGTGGAAACCTTCACTGAGCGTAGAAGGCACCTCGCCTTCCCTGCTGGAATTGTCTGTTCCAGCTATAGAGCGGAGCTCATTGCCATCAAAAGGCCCTAGACTGGGTCCTAAGATATGGAAAGCTGCACCGAACTAATTTGATCCGGATCTGTACGGATTCACTATCGGCGGTGCAGAAACTGTCTGGAGGACCTGCTCTGCCATGTACGTATCTGGAAACTGCCATCTGGAATCATCTAGATAGTCTTAACAGGAGAAACATAACGGTTAGCCTCATCTGGATTCCCAGTCACTGTGGAATTTCCGGAAATGAAATGGCCGACAGACTAGCGAGAAATGGAGGGAAGATGGTTCAAGACGAGGTTGCAATTGATTATCCTACAGCGTCAGCCGTGCTCAGGCGGCACTTTACCCAAAAATGGCACAGTGGCATTTCCCATGACCGAACAAGGTCTATCTTTAGTGACAGAGGCCCTGTCCCACCGTCCAACGAAGCCGGGCTGTCAAGACGTGACAGAATCATCCTGTCCCAGCTGCGAACCGGAAAAAGCCTACTTTTAGCCCAATATCGGAATGAAATCAACCCCACTGCATACCCCTCCAACCTGTGCCTAGACTGCTCCCAGGAGACCGAAACCTTAGACCACCTTATCCTCTCCTGCCCAGCTAAGGAGGCTGCGCGGAGGAGACATTTTGACTGTTCCCTTGGCTTGGCTGTCCTTTGGGAGGCCCCTTCGGGTGTTATGGGTTTCCTGAAGGGTACTGGGCGGTTAGACTAACTGCTCAGCTGTATGGATCCGCTCCGCCTGGCCATAATGATGATGATGATGATGATGATGATAGAAGTCACACTGCTCTAACCCCTCCGGTGCGACCTGGGGGTTACCTGGAGTTGGCGGGGAAAAACCCACATGCAGGGAAAACACCACTTTTCAAAATTGAATATTTTTCTACCATCAGCAGGAAAGGTCAACGTCAAACTAATACATATATTTGTTTAATAGAGCCTATAGATTAAATTGGTACAGGTTTTACCTGGGTTCGTTCTGTTGTGCTCCAGGGATCGAAATCGGACATGTCGCCATTTCAAGCCAAAATTTCAATTTTGACCAAAAATGCTTATTTTTGCAGTAACATGGGTCTAGTTTGGCTCTAAATACAAGAAAAACGCGTTTTCTACACTACAGGATGCTTAAACTGGCGAAAATAAACATACAAAATTTTTAAAATTCACTTTTTTCTGAAATTTTTTAAAAATGTTGGTATTTTTCGTTGCAAAAATTTTATTTTTTTCCGGTTCGACCTACTAAAAAACTTAAAAAACACCCAAAATTAGTTATTTTTTAGCGATTTTTAGCATTTTTATTTCGAATGACACCGTCAAAATTGTTCTGGCACGCTTCCAGCAAAAAATCCGGGTGGGTTGTTTTTTCCGGCGATGGGTTTCCCCCGCATTGGGTTTTTGTCCCGACACGGCAAACGAACATTCATTCGAAAGCTTAGGGCAAACCCTAATTAAATGTAGTATCAAAGTCGTGCTAGCCCAAACCAGTCAAAAGTTCTGGTCCAAGAAAAAAAAGTGGGTTGGTTTTTTTCCCTCTTGACAATAAATGCTCTAGGGTAGTTTTGGACGCTCATAGCTCATGCCGGTAAGCAAACACTGGGGGTGGGTTTTTCCAGCATCGGCGAGTGCGTTTTTTCCCGCTTGACTATATAGTCTTTTTGAATAAAGAAACATACAATAAAATGTTAAAGACAAGTACCCACCTGGCATTTTTTAGGATATATATTGAAAGTGGGGGGGGGCTTCAACCCCCCCCCTAGGGAGGAGGAGGTGGGGGGGCGAGTCCAAGGCATAAAATACCAAAATTTTTATCGAATAATAAGCATTTTTAGGTAAAACCACAAAAAATCGCTATTTTTAAGCTTAAAATTAACTTATAAGTCCATAAATTAGCTAAAAATTCAGAAAATTTTGGAAAATTTGACCTTAAAAACTTTTCGACACTTTTGGGCGACCCCCAAAAAGTGGGGGGGCTCCCAAAAGTGGAGGGGGAACCGAAAAGTGGGGGGGCCACCCCCCACTAAAAAATGCCAGCCCACATACAGCTTTTACATACCGAAACCGTACCTTTTGGTTCGCCTGAACGCCATGATCCTTCGCTAACTGCTGTAAACATGGATAGTTCAAAGAATCCAGATCAATTCTGCTCAGCCTCCTTTTTTCCATTAAAAAGAAGAATACAGGTTAACAATGTCGACTATATACTTTCAAAGAAGGCAGCTGCAAAAGCACAGAGTCATTTTATTTACAATATTATTGACCAAAAACGTACGTATCCATATACGTACATTTCGTGCAATTTCTTAACAAATGGTGGAAAAAATCCGAATCATGGGACCAAGACAAAACTTTTGTCCTACCCGTTCAGAACACAATACATGCGCAAGCGGTGTACTGAGGACGTACCTGGTATACCCTAATTTCTGGGGGGACCGCGCAGAGCGCATGCAAAATCATGGGGACCGCGCAGAGCGCATGCAAAATCAGTGGGACCGCTCAGCGAGAGCGAGAGATGCCCATAACATTAAAGTTACGCAAGTCAACATCAATTTATTCAGAGAAACTTGCGCTACGTAATTAATGAAACTTGTCCTATTTCAATTCTACAACAATGAGAAAGTTTCAGAAGGGCGATCATTACACAGTCAGCGGAATCAGTAAACGAGTGGTGTAGGACATTCAAGAAGGAGCTGCATATTTGCAAATACCTTGAAAATGTGGCAGGCGCCGGTATTCAACCGCCCTTGCTTTTCCCCGCCCCCCACCTATGCGAAGGTGGTTTGCGCAAAATAATTTCGGATACGCCACCACGCTGGTTTTTTTCCTACAGGGGGGGTGGGGTGGAGGGGGGTCCCCATAAATTCGTCCCTTCCCCCCAGAACTCTAAAGTGCCTGGAAAAATAGGGTGTTGAGTGCAAATTTTGAAAAAAATTTCCGGCTTCGCCGGATTTTTACCTATTCTTAAACATTTTTCAGCCATTTTAAGCTTAAATTTAAGTTAAAAATAGTTTAGCTCAGCAGCAAAAAATAGCTATTTTTAGAAATTTTTCGCCCTCCCCCAGAAATCCGAGCCCCCCCTCCCAGAATTTTTTGCCTAGGAAAAAGCCAGCCATGGAGGGAAACTACCTTTCGCATGTATGATTCAGAAACAATAAACATGATGTTGTTGTTATTGCCGGGCTACTCAGCCAAGAGGCTATATCAACCTTTGTCTCTCCCCATCACTCATAGCTAGTATGACTGTCGCTTCGTCGCCTGAATGCTGTCCCACAATGGCAAACTGGAGCAGACACCTTCTTGGCCTTTCGGCTCCGGTAGCAAGACCTGGCAGTGGGGGGCCGCCCCCCATTCGGCGACCTCCCCCATAACCCCGACCTCCCGCCAGAGTATTTTTTAGGGATTTTGGGGGGGGGGGCTTCCCGGGGGAAAATTTAAAATTAAGGAGAGAAAGAGGAAAAAGGACAAAAAACCAAAAAATTGGTTGCCGTCGGCGCGAATTTTCTATTCTTTAACCGCATATGTATATATATTTATTGCATTTGTGAAGAAAAAGCTTGAAATGCATCCGATTTTTCGGAGAAAATTACCATTTTTGCCTAAAAATGTCAAGAATTTTAAAAAATCTGTTCAGTTCTTCAGTATAAAAAGAATTAAAGATCCGAATATCGATTTTATTGCAAAAACAAAAAATTTCTTCCACTTCTGGGGGGCTCCGCCCCCGACCGCCCGCTGGAAAAATTTTACCGCCCCCCGTCACGAAATCCTGGATCCTCCAGTGGCCCAACCCCCCATTTTTCGCAACTACCAACATAGTTTCTAAATTTCCAAAAAAGGCCTTTTTGGGCAATGGTGTTATATACCCCAGAAATCGAAAAAATCAAATTTTTTGAAATTAAACTTTTTTGAGATATTTGAACTCAGCGAGGTCGAAACCACCCCCACAAAAGATTTCAGCTCGATTAGTGAAGGTTTGCGACTTCTATGGCTGCAGAAAACCTCTACACAGGATCCGGCAGGCAATAAGGTCAATATAAAGTCTAGAAGTTCATAAAACCGTTATAAACGTGTATTTCTCGCGATAATAAACACGTTAAGCCAAAAATTTGGACTTTTTTGAATGAAGTGATGGGGAGCAGGCGCGTAGCCAGGGGGGCGGGGGGGGGAATCCCCCCGAAATTGTGCTGCCCCCAGGCCCGCACCCAGGGGGGTTCAAGGGGTCTAGACCCCCCCTTTTGGGATGACAAAATAGACAATTTTGCTATTTTTATAGCAAAAACAGCTATTTTCAAAAAATTTTCGCGCCAGCGGCGCGATAATTTACTTTTTGCAAGAAATAAACATCCGATGTACGATTTTCGGGCAAAAATTCTTCAACTTCTGGGGAGCTCCGCCCCCAGACCCCCCGTTGTATCTTACCTCGGACCCCCCCCCCCCTTTCAAAATCCTGGGTGCGGGCCTGGCTGCCCCCAGGAATTTTTTCCTGACATGTGTAAAACACCTATTTTTCAAAAAATTTTCGCGCCGACGGCGCGAAATACGTGTATTATTCCATTATATATAATACGTGCTTCGCTCTAAGAAATGAGTACCAATTACCATACATCGTCAACTTTGACCACCTTCTGCATCATTTGGGTGAACAAGCACTGCGCCTTTCTGGCTTTTTCCTAGGCTAAAATTTCTGGGGGGGGGAGTCTGGGGGGTCCCCCCAGGTCTGGGGGGCTCGGATTTCTGAAGGGGTAAGAAAATTTTTTCAAAAAATGCCTAAAAATAGCTATTTTTTGCTGCTAAGCTAAAACATTAACTATTTTTAACTTAAATTTAAGCTTAAAATAGCAATAAATGCTTAAAATGGCTAAAAATCCGGCGAAGCCGGAAAAATTTTTCAAAATTTACCCTCAAAACCCTATTTTTCGGGGCATTTTAGAGTTCAGGGGGGGAAAGGCCCGAATCCTGGGGGAGGGCGATTCGGGGGGGGCGACCCAAGTCTGGGGGGGGCTGTAGGAAAAAGCCAGCCTTTAAGGGGGGAGCAAGTTGGGTCACAAATTCGACCCTCACCAATTTCGCTCAAATTGTGCCTATTGATACTCCCTAGGGCCCTACACAATCCATTGAAATTTGAGATGATTTCGTCCAGGAATAAAAAAGTTAGTCATTCAAAATTTCCAATTCCTATTGAAAATAGCCCAAAATCGGAACTTTAAATTTTTCGATTCTGTCAACGATACGTCACTCAAATCAAAACCGTTCGAAACGTTCTATAGCTCATTTTGTAGCAGGGTTTTTTTTGGTTGCGGACAAGTGTGCATTTTTTGTGCATTTTTAAAAAATATTGTGCATTTTGGAAAAAAATGTGTGCATTTTTAAAAAATTGTTTATTTTGAACTATAACGTAAATTTGAATTTTGAATTTGAATTTGAATATTGAAAACGCCCCAAAATCGGTACTTAAAATTTTTCGATTCTGTCAACTATAACTCACTCAAATCAAAACCGTTCGAAACATTCTATAGCCCATTTTTAAGCTAAATACAGTATCTAAAACTTGTCGAAGAGCTTTTTTCAAATTTTGGCTTCAAATTGTTGTAGTTATCGCTTCTGTGAGACAACTCCAAAAAATGGTCAAAATCTGACATTTTCGAAAATTTTCAAACTTTACAAATACATGCATGCACAATATCTACATCAATCGATAGCTTTTTGAATTCTGAGAAACTTTTCTTCTTGGCACAATCCTCCATTTTGTAGCTATTTCAAGTTATCGGCCAAAAACCGTATCTTCGTAATTTTTCAATTCCTGTGTTTTTGGGGTTGTCTCACAGAAACAATTACTACAAACGTTTGAAGATGAAATTGGAAAAGCTCTTCGACAGGGTTTAGATATTGTATTTAGCTTCAAAACAGGGTTTTTTGTGCATTTTACTGTGCATATGCACACATAAATGCACAGTCAAATTTTGCTTCCGCTAACCACAAAATGCTCTAAAAAATTTCCAAAGTGCTTTAAATTTTAAAAAAAGCTCTAGCTTTTAGCTGGAGGCTGCCGCCCCCAGACCCCCGCTTTTTCTTACGTACTATTTTTCGGTCATGGCAACGTCGCAACAACCTTTCTTTGTTTTATTCTTCCTCACTAAAGCCACTAATTATTGAAATATTTCTGCTTTAGATTGTTAAGTACATATTTATACTAGTGTGCGTTCCTTCATCGTCAAAAATAAAAGGCTGGATTAAGCCTATTTTTCTCAAAGCATTTCTTTACATTTTCTTCCTCTACAACGGTTCAACGTGTGCAATGCTAGCTCTCTTATTGCCGTTTGTTAATCTGTTAAAATGGTAAGAAATTGTTCATAAAAATTTCTTTCGTGTTCAAAATTCCAAAAAATTCCCAACTTCTGGGGAACTCCGCCCCCAGACCTCCCCGGCGTCGACTTTCAATCTAATTTCTGCATTATATATACGTTAGATAAAAGAGCCTATCGTCGCGCGGCAGTTGAAGCAAAAGCTGCGGCAAATGAAGACGTTCGTAGAAAAGAAAACGCTGTTCTAAATTCGCACTCTTTGCAACAATTTTATCGATTCGTAAACTCAAAATTAACGTCACAAAATACTATCCCACCCCTGTCGGACCAAGGTTTACACTTCGTTTCGGAAACAGACAAAGCCAATGCACTGAACCGTCAATTTTGTAGTGTATTTACGGTGGACAACGGTCAAATTCCAGAAATGCAGTTAGTAACAGATTCTATTTTGGAAGATTTAGACATTCATGACGACTTAGTGTTAAAGCATTTATATAAATAAATTACCTGATAAATTAACTCATGGCCCAGATGGATTTTCGGGTTACTTTTTAAAACGGATCAAGCACGCCATTGTTAAACCTTTGGTAAAAATATTTAATTTAAGTTTTACCTCTGGAATTTTACCGAAAATTTGGAAGGAAGCTAAGATCATACCTATTTACAAGCGCAAGGGGGATATTTCCATGCCAGTCAATAACCGGCCTGTCAGTTTAACGGTAGTTTGTTGCAAATTGTTAGAAAGCATTATCAGAGATGTCATGGTTAATTTTTTATGTTAAATAACCTTTTTTGTTTTCAACAGCATGGCTTTCTTAAAAAGCGATCAACTGTAACTAATGTTCTGAAATCTCTCTTAGATTGGTCAAAAATTATAGCAGATGATAAATGTGTTCATTGCTGTTATTTGGACTTCGCTAAAGCTTTTGATACGGTATCGCATCTAAAATTATTATACAAAGTTGAAAAGTATGGGGTTACTGGAAAGTTTCTTACTTGGATAAAAGCTTTTCTAACGGATAGAGTACAATACGTTCAAGTAGGTAATTGTCTGTCACAACAATCGAAGGTAACAAGTGGTGTACCGCAGGGTACTGTATTAGGTCCTATTTTATTTCTAATTTATATAAATGATATAGTTCATTGCATTAAGCACTCAAAAATTTTGATATACGCGGATGATGTTAAGCTTTACAAAGAAGTTTCGCGCAGTGAAACGACTTGTCTTATGCTTCAAGAAGATCTAAACAGGGTGTACACGTGGTCCATTCAATGGCAGCTATCGCTTGCCATACAAAAGTGTTCGGTTTGTGTGTTTGGAAACCACGTGCAACCCGTGACATATGAATTAAATCATCAAATTTTACAGGTACTCTCATCCGTTACAGACTTAGGCTTTTTAATTAACAAGAATTTTAAATTTAGCGAGCATTGTTCAAATATATGTTCTAAGGCTTATAAAATGCAAGCATTGATTTTTAGATCGTTCAAAACAAGAGAGCGAAATTTTCTCATGAAAATGTACTCAACATGTCAGACCAATTGTTGAATCAAGTACAGTTATCTGGTCTCCCTACCTGGTAAAAGATATAAATCTAATAGAAAATGTATATACAACGTAGATATACTAAACGAATACCTGGATTAGTCGACCTGTCGTATAATGATAGGCTACGCGAACTTGGTTTAAAATCATTAGAATATCGCAGACTGATTTTTGATTTAAAATTTTTATATAAAATTATATTCGGTATGGTTGACTTAAATTTTGATTCCTTCTTCCGTTACGCACTCACTCTAGCTACTCGAAGCCATAACTTGCGTTTAATGCTTCCACCAAATTTAGCCAGAGATTATCTACAAAATCTTTTCTTTCATAGGGTCATAAGGGTTTGGAATGCACTCCCCTCTGAAGTAGTAAATGCTGAGACCTTTGGTGTTTTTTTGTAACCGAATTGATCGTATTGATTTGACTGCATTTTTAAGGGGGCGGAGGGTTAGGTGATCAGGTCTGGTCCTCCTCCGTCTCGCTCGAGGATGTTTTTGGTATTGGTTTTCTTTGTAACGATATATGAACTCATACTTAAATGAAACGGTTGTTTTTTAGTAAATGATTTTCTTGTTTGTTTATACTAACTTCTTTGAGTAAAATCTGTTCTGTTCTGTTCTGTTCTATATATATATATTAAATGGTTACCCGGAGAACAGGGCTGAATTACACCAATATGAAATTTCAGCTCGGATTTTATCGTTACTTTGAAGAAATTCTGGAATTATATAAGTAAATTTGGCAGCAAATTGACAATCCTATGTTGATTTTATGTTATTCAAAATTTTGCGCTTAATAGGTTCACAGCATTGCAGATGTCAAAACCCGACACCTATATACGTTAGTTTGTATAGTTCTGCATTCGCCTAAATATCAGTATATATACGTGTGCTAACCAGTTAAGATTTAAAATCGTCATCAAAACATCAACTAAAGCGTGGGATTCCAGTTGAAGTCAAAAATGCGTATATAGAACACAAAATTACGGCCAAAACTTTACGTTATAGTTCAAAATAAGCAATTTTTTAAAAATGCACACATTTTTTCCAAAATGCACAATATTTTTTAAAAATGCACAAAAAATGCACACTTGTCCGCAACAAAAAAAACCTGCTTCAAAATGAGCTATAGAACGTTTCGAACGGTTTTAATTTGAGTGACGTATCGTTGACAGAATCGAAAAATTTAAAGTTCCGATTTTGGGCTATTTTCAATAGGAATTGGAAATTTTGAATGACTAACTTTTTTATTCCTGGACGAAATCATCTCAAATTTCAATGGATTGCGTAGGGCCCTAGGGAGTATCAATAGGCACAATTTCAGCGAAATTGGTGAGGGTTGAATTTTTGACCCAAGTAGCCGGCCCCCTTAACTATTATTGTAATTTCAACGAATGCTCTGTAAAAATTCCACGAAGGTCACGAAATAGAATTTCTCAGCTTTTGGGGGGCTCCGCTCCGCCCCCCCCCCCAGACCCCAGGGTATTTGTTACGGGGGGGGGGGGGCGGGCCCCCCCCCCCCCGAAATTGACCATCCCCCCCCGAAAATGCCTTCCCCCCCCCGAAATCGCCCCCTCCCGGGATTTTTGCTTCCCCCCCGGGATTTTTTGGATGCCGAAGATATCCCCCCCCGAAAAAAATCCCTAAAAAAGGCGGGGGCCCCCCCGAAATTGACCTTCCCCCCCGAAAATGCCTTCCCCCCGAAATCGCCCCCTCCCGGGATTTTTGCTTCCCCCCGGGATGTTTTGGGTGCCCAAATTTTTGCCAAAAATAGGCAAATTTTCAAAAATTTTTCGGCTTCGCCGAAGATTTTTTCGTAAAAATAGCTATTTTTAGCTTAAATCCTGGCATTTTTGAGAACTTTTAGCGTTTCACCATGCAAAATACGCCAAAAAATACCATTTTTTGGTTCATTTATGCAAAAAATCTTGCCCCCCCCCCCCCGAAAATTTCTTCCCCCCCCCCGGGCCCGGGCCACCCCCCGGGGAAGCCTCCCCCCTGAAAAAAAATCCCTAAAAAATACCCTGGACCCGCCGAAAAAACTTTGCATTCCCCCCCGAAATTTTTTTCTGGCTACGCTAGTGATGGGGAGTACCCCCATAGTTTCTTTGGGGGGGGGGGTTGGGGGCGTACCCCCCCAGGGTTTTTTTTGAAAATCGGACCTGCGTAAAATTACAAAAATCGCTTCTCAACGTTATAAACGCTATAAACGCATTTAACGTCGAATTAATGCTGTTTTAAGAGTTTTAAACAACGTTAAGAATCTTAGCTCCAGTTTAAATTGCGTGCTCTTTGTGGTGTAAGAGTATGAATAAATATATAGGTGACGAAAAATAGATACGCAGCGCAGCCCCCCAGAAGTTGAAGAAAATTTTAAATTTCTGAGTAAATTTGCTCTTAAAACTTTGAATTCTTTGCCTTGAAAAGTTTAATAGGTAAGTCAGTATTTGGTTAGACAAATAGAGTTACTGTTTCCTTGATTGAACACATATATACGTATTACGTATATAAAATTTTAATTTATATATGATGTCAAATCAAATAGAAAGAAAAGCATCGCATGGTACAACTTGGGTTTAGGCAGAAAGTATAATCAAATGTAGACGGAAGGAGAATCGAAGAGATATGTGGGGGGTCTGGGGGGCGGAAGCCCCCCAGAAGAAGCCAGAGCCCAAACTACGGTAAATTGTCTCAAGAAATTAATTTAAAACACTCTAGAAATTCCTACTACCGAATTTTTCGGATGCGTATTTTGGTGCGTATTTTTGTTTTTGACTGCGTATTTTTAAGCTCGACTGCGTAAATACGCAGTATTTTACGCAAAAAACCGTTCCCCCCCCAAAATTTTTGACCAAATTTACCCCCCAGATTTTTCTACTTACCCTCCCCCAACTTTTGGCTACCCCCCCCCCCCCGAACCCCCCCCCCCACAACCAATTTTGGAACCAAAAAGTTAGCTAAATTTGGTCGAAAAATGGTCATTTTTGAAAAATTTTTCTAATTTTGACCTAAAACCGCTTCAAAACGGTGCAAAAACGCCTAAAACGTTAAGAACAAGCCTTATTTTGATGAAAAAGGGCTAAATTACAGAAAATTTTGCATTTTTGGCCATTTTTCGAAATTTCTGAGGTCCGAATTCTGGAGGGGGTTGGGGGGGGGGGGTACCCACCCCCATCACATTTCGGAGGTCGGCCAAGATTTACCCCCCTCCCCAGACACAAAGTTCAAGGGAAACTATGAGTATATATAGCCATGGGGGGGGGAACCCACATTTTCGGATTTTGGCTGGAACTTTTTTATTATAAGGGCTATCTGAGAACTTTATATACCATCGTACTTGGCGTACTTAGAACTTTCTTTTAAGCCTATTTGCACTTCTGTAGGTTGTACCGTTAGAGCGGTATAATGCAAAAAGTAGCGGGGGAAAAACCCCAATGGGGGAAAAACCCAAATGGGGGGAAATAAACCCACCCCTCACAGGTCTTAAAAATTGTTCTATCGCAATTCTGACACTTCCAGTGTAAAATTCAACCCTTTTTTAGTTAGTATGAACCAAAAAACCAGATCTAAGTTGCTTTTTTTGAGATCTCAGGTGCCGTTGAAAATGCTGCATCAACTGGCCAGGTTTCATAAAGTTTAACACATAAACATAGGGCAATTTTTGAAAAATGCTAAAAATTATGTAATTTGATAAAACTTATTATTCTATCGTGTAGAGAATGGTTTTTTACGTAGAATTAGCTGTTAAAATCCACAATTGTACCTGTATTGGGTCCTCCACCAGCGAAATGGTATTTTTAAGGTTTTTAGCACCTAGCTAGCCAGGTAAGCAAAATTGTCCGAATCTGACCGCATAGGATGACGCAGCGTGCTCGATAGTACCGTGCTATAGTCTCTAGTTGTTTCCGTGTTGAGTTGTTAAAAAATTTTTCAAAAAAATTGGATGGGTTTTCCCCCCAAAGTGGGTTTTTCCCCGCCACGTTTGGCAATGTGCCAGACAAACGGTACAGCGGATCGGTCTAATTTTGGCTGTGTGCAAAGAGGAAGAGTTGCCATCATTGCAGATATTTGCAAAACTTTTCTAACCCAACCCAGTCAAAAGTTACATCGGTCCAAACTTTTGGTAAATTTTTGGATGGTTGAACCAAAAAGTAGTTGTCATTTTCAAAATGTCATAAAATGAGCAGGAGTGAACCAAATGACTTGATCTTTGCATACATAGGTTAGAAAGAGTCGCGCTTCCTGCTGCTATGTTTTGGAGCTCATATCTCCAACCCATGACCCAGGAGGCGGGTGGGTTTTTTTCCCCCAAAAAGGGGGTGGGTTTTTTTCACCCCATGGCTATATATACCCCCCATAGGTGTACCTGGGGGGAACCCCTCCCCCCAAATGGAATAGTGCCGATCCCACCCTCGAAATTTTGGAGGCAGACATCACCCCCAAATGGCCAAATCCCAGACCCCACCCACCCAAATTTGCCAGACCCCACCCTCAAAATTTTGAAAATTTTGCCTCAAAATTAGTAAAAATTCGAAATTTTTTGGAAAAATTCGAAATTTTTGCAAAAAATCCAAGTTTTTTCGAATAAATGAGCAAAAATGAAGAAATATTTTTTGATTTTTAGTTGGAAATAACGCTTTTTTAGCAAGTTTGCGAATTTTTTCTAAATTTTTGACCAAAAAATTTTTTACCCCCCCAAATTCGATTTTTCCGGACCCCATCCCACCTCAAAACGGCTGACCCCACCCAACCTAATTTCGGCTACCCCCTCCCCCAACTTTTTCTCAAGGTACACCTTTGATACCCCCCCAAACCCGACCGAACCCCTCCCACAAAATTCGGACCCCAGAAAATTCAAAAAAACGCAAAATTTTCTGTATTTTAACGTTTTTTGTCAAAACAATGCTTGTTTTTATCATTTTAGGTGTTTTTACATCGTTTTAAAACGATTTTAAGCCAAAATTTGAGAGAAATTTTTCAAAAAATGCCCATTTTTTAGCAAAATTTAGCCAACTTTTTGACCCCAAAAAGTGCTGGGGGGGTGTTCGTGGGAGAGTAACCAAAAGTGGGGGGAGGGATAGTCAAAAAATCTGGGGGGGGGTAAAGCTGTTCGAAGACCAACCCCTCCCCCTCCCTGGTAAAACTATGGTGGAGCATCATCATCCACCACGCCTCTTGCACTTGCACCAATGCATCCAAACCAAAACCATTGCCCCACGATGCCGTTCATTAGCTAATAAGCGCAAAACATAAGGTATCATGAAGTAGTGTCAAGAAGTTGAAGAAATGAAAATAATAATTAAATGCAGTAGGTGGTGGCATCCTTTTGTGCAGTGCTTTAATGATAATTTTTTTGAAACGCTATAACTTTCGCAGCTTAGGAGTTGGAATGAGCTTTATACATCGTTTTAAAGCTTATTATCTGGACATTCATATGGCTCACGAAACTGGCAAAAGTAGCAAAAAATAGCAGAAATTTTCTGACATGCTGACATCTAACAGGATGCATAGAGGCAAAACATTTTTGAACATCGATTTCTCACAACTGAAGAATCGGCCAAAAGTTTTTTGTGCCACTATATGAAGGAATATAGGCAAAGGGGCATTTTTTGGATTAACAACAGGTCTTAACGTGGAGAAAATCGCCCAAAAGCACTGTAACACGAAATTTCGCAGCTTCGCATTGAGTTTTCTTACTACTCGCGTCGTTTCAGCCCAAACCAAGAAAAGCGTCCCTCCGCAGAAGTACGAATTTGAGGGGGGACTACTTGGGTCAAAAATTCGACTACGGATTTCTCTCAACTTGTGCCCATTGATACTCCTTAGGGTTCTACACAAACCATTGAAATTTGAGCTGATTCCGTCCAGGAATAAAAAAGTTACAGCCATTCAAAATTTGCAATTCCTATTCAAAATGGCCCAAAATCAGAACTTTAAAATTTTCAGTTCTGACAACGATATCTTACTCAAATCAAAACCGTTCGAAACGTTCTATTGCTCATTCTGTAGCTAAATACAATATCTAAAATTTGTCAAAAAGTGTTTTTCAAATTTCGGTTTCTAACTGTTGTAATAATCGTTTCCTTGAAGCAGCCCCAAAAATAAGTCAAAATGTGACATTTTCGAAATTTTCGAAATTTACAAATATGCACAATATCTACATCAATCGATAGCTTTTTCAATTCTAAACAACTTTTCTTCTTGGCACAAACGTCTATTTTGTAGCAGTTTCAAGTTATCGGTCGAAAACCGTATCTTCGTGATTTTTCAATTTTAGTGTTTTGGGGGCTCTCTCACATAAACGATTACTACAACAGTTAGAAATCGAAATTTGAAAAAACCTCTTCGACAAGTTTTAGGTATTGTATTTAGCTACAGAATGAGCTATAGAACGTTTCGAACGGTTTTGATTTGAGTAAGATATCGTTGTCAGAACTGAAAATTTTAAAGTTCCGATTTTGGGCCATTTTGAATAGGAATTGTAAATTTTGAATGGCTGTAACTTTTTTATTCCTGGACGAAATCAGCTCAAATTTCAATGGTTTGTGTAGAACCCTAAGGAGTATAGTGTAGTACGTAGTAAAGTGTAGTACGAAGGTTAGTTAATCCCAAACCATGACAAAAGGGTGCATACAAGGAATAGGTAGACTTAGGCAGGAGATGTCTAGGATTTGTATCGTAATATTTAATTGTTTGTGTAATTGTTGGTGTGACTGTTACAGTGATGGTGTGAATGCGATTCCCAAATTTGCGTAATCGGCTCCTTGGGTAAACCCCTCATGGATTGTGAGGTTCCAAGGTTAGCCCCATTTCTAGAGTATGAATTCTGAATCAAAATTGTGTGATTGTTAGTGTGAATGAGGGCATACCATGTAAACCCCCTTTGTAAGATAAGGGTCTTGGGACTGCCAGAATGAACGCGTAAATACTCAGATATTAGGCAGGAACTGGGCCAAATTGAGTAGCAATTTGGCCCCTAATCACAAATAATTAGGGATTCATTTTGTTTAGAATCTAGATGCATGTTTGACGCGAAATTGCTCGTTTTTGAGTGAATGGGGTGAGAAACTTTACATGAAGACTACTACATTCGGCAGTTTAAGGCAGATTCTGCAGCCTAGGGTCACGGGGACCCCGTATTAGGCCTGTAGATCTGTCGGATTTCCGATCATCCGTGTAGGTTGCCCTGCGATTAGGGGACGGATGAGCCGCAATCATGAAATCCAGAAGTAACCGAACTAGAATTGTAACTAATGCCAAGAGTACATAATAACTAAGAGTGTGACAAGCGTCAAGCTCTTAGTTATTAGGCTTGGGACATCATCTGCACGATAACGGCTGACCCCCCCACAAATCAGACCCATCACTTCAAAGAAATTTGCACGCTATGTTTGTATGCTGAAGCTCGCAACAGACGCACATTGAACCAACTGACTAGTTGTGTTTTCGGCTTTAGAACACAAACATAGCGTGCAAATTTCTTTGAAGTGATGGGTCTGATTTGTGGGGGGAGCCGTTATCGTGCAGATGATGTCCCAAGCCTAATAACTAAGAGCTTGACGCTTGTCACACTCTTAGTTATTATGTACTCTTGCTAATACCTAAAAGAACGAGAAATTCACCACGATTAAGCACCTCCTAGCAAA
>JASAND010001542.1:0-86128 GCA_030248195.1 Trissonchulus latispiculum
AATTGAGATATATTGCGCCGCAGGCCTGAAATAACTTTATATTTGTTAGTCTTATGCACTGAAAATACCTCAACTGTCACCTTCTGAACCAAAAATTCCCGGGTCGGACAAGAGGGGTCGGCAACCCCAAAATCCCCCCTGGGTGCGCCCATGCCCAAGTCCTAAAAAATATTAACTGTCTTATATGTTTGCGGCCATGTTGTGGGTGTCATGTTTTTTTAAAAATCCTTGCGAATTTTTAGGTGTTTTTCTGTAAAAACTGCTAAAAATGACTAACTTTAGGTGCTTCTAAAGTTAAAATAGCAAAAATTTCGTTAAACATCCGGCGGTGTTAAAAATCAATTCGCCGTGCTAGAGAACGTCACCGTCGCACCGTAGTGGTGGAGCTGAGAAAGCATAGCAGCCTGCGCGGATCGAACCATCGACCGTAAGATCGGGAGCTCTGACCAACGCCGTAGACCATTCGGCAACCCGGATCCTAGTTATAAGGTTTTAACCTTTAACTAACCTGACGTGACTTAACTAACACAGGGTGATCTTTGAAAAATTAGCGATAAAAATAGAAAGTTTCAAAAAACTTTGCATAAGTTCCTAATGTAGGTAGTGTTACTGGAAGCAAGGCCGCACACAGGGGAGGGTTTAAGAGGTCTAAACCCACAATTTTGGGACGACGTCAGCTGTAAAAATACAAATTTCTACTACTTTATAGCAAATCTTGCAAGGTTCGAAAGAATTAAAGCACTCAGGAAAATTTGGAAAGGTTGATATAAAATATGTACTTAATGAAATGTAACGTAACGCAAGGTGCGAGGTACTTACAGTACAGGTATCATTTGGCATGGGATATAACAAAAACGGTTCTAGAAAAGGCTCAGAATATACAAAATATTACGAAATTCTGTAACTTCTACCCGAATAAAACATTCTTGTTTGTTTTGGCAAAAAAGCAAGAATTTTCAGGAAAAGTAGGAACTTTCAATAAAGTAGCAACCGTAGGAGCACTGCGACATATATACCTCTTACACTGCGAAAACAAATTTCGCCACATACTGAGATACACGGCTTACACGGCAATATGTGTGGTGCAATTTGAACAGATCGTTTTTGTTTTTGAAAAAGGAAAGGTGTACGAATTCATACCAAAAGAAGGTGTGATTCATACCAAGTTGTCAAAATGAGTATCTGGAGACCGATCATTTAACCCAAACCCCCAGAACTTTAAGATAAATCAGTATTTTGCGAGAGAAATTACGTATACACTTGTATATATTGCATAAATGTGTAATGTCCTGAAAGCGAAAGCAGCTGATTCACAGCTGATACTGGACCGTCTGGATTCAAACTTAGACCGGCCGGAAGCCTCTACGACCTTGGCCCATCCCTACTGCAAGTCTTCACACTGTGGCTTCCCCAGCAATTAGCCTCAAGTGCAATTCTGCGATGAAATATAATAGAGTTGTTCAGAGGGGACAGACATCCGGGTAGTGAGGAGGTAGGGAGATATTTAATTGGTAGTGGATGTGAGTGGGGGGGGAGAAGAGAGAGGAAACGGATAGAGAGAAATGGAGAAAAGAAGAAAATATTTTGAGTATGAATTGAATTTTGGTAGAATTTTAGGATAAAAAATTTTATATAATATTGGTTTATTTTGGGAGATGGGTTATGATATTTGGTGTGAGGATTTTGAGATTGTTTGGGTATTTGTAACAAGCTAGGGAATTGGAGGGGGGAATTTTTGGGTATTTTTAAATTAAATATTTATTTTTTTTTATAATATTTGTTTTGTATTTTTTTTGTATTATATTATTTAGTTTATATTATACAATGAGGGGTAAATACGTGATGTAAACAAAAAATAAATAAAAATATTTTGTAAAAATGAGGCTAAGGTGGTAGGGGGGGGGGGTTGGGGAGAAATTGAAATTTATAAATATTTAGAATATAATATTGTATTATTTTTGGTGGGGATTGGGGGAAATATAGGTTAGGATGTTGGTAGTTGGTAGTTGTAAGATATTGAGAAGATACTAAAAGTAATCAAAATTTTTCTATAAATTTTAATTTGTTTAGTCCACTAATAATCCTTACCTCAGTTTTGAAAAATTTGCAAAACAGCGAAAACAAAAATCATTTTCGTTCTTTTCTCCATTTCTCTCTATCCGTTTTTCCTCTTCTCTGTTGCTCCGTTTGCTCGTCCCCGTAGCTTTCAGCCAATCTGGAGCGCTGACTGTAAGCAACGAATAGTTAAATATCTCCGCTTGACCGTTGCATCGTTCAACCTTGAGCCGGAAACGGGGAAATGGTCTGTTTCTCCGTTCTCTTGGAACATGAAGCTGCCTTGATTAGTGACCTTTCATCGCAGAATTGCACTTGAGGCTAATTGCTGGGGAAGCCACAGTGTGAAGACTTGCAGTAGGGATGGGCCAAGGTCGTAGAGGCTTCCGGCCGGTCTAAGTTTGAATCCAGACGGTCCAGTATCAGCTGTGAATCAGCTGCTTTCGCTTTCAGGACATTATACATTTATGCAATATATACAAGTGTATACGTAATTTTTCTCGCAAAATACTGATTTATCTTAAAGTTCTGGGAGTTCCCGCTCTCCAGATACTCATTTTTGGTATGAATTCACACCTTCTTTTCAAAAACGATCTGTTCAAATTGCACCACACATATTGCCGTGTAAGCCCAGTATGTGGCGAAATTTGTTTTCGCAGTGTAAGAGGTATATATGTCGCAGTGCTCCTACGGTTGCTACTTTATTGAAAGTTCCTACTTTTCCTGAAAATTCCTGCTTTTTTGCCAAAACAAACAAGAATGTTTTATTCGGGTAGAAGTTACAGAATTTCGTAATATTTTGTATATTCTGAGCCTTTTCTAGAACCGTTTTTGTTATATCCCATGCCAAATGATACCTGTACTGTAAGTACCTCGCACCTTGCGTTACGTTACATTTCATTAAGTACATATTTTATATCAACCTTTCCAAATTTTCCTGAGTGCTTTAATTCTTTCGAACCTTGCAAGATTTGCTATAAAGTAGTAGAAATTTGTATTTTTACAGCTGACGTCGTCCCAAAATTGTGGGTTTAGACCTCTTAAACCCTCCCCTGTGTGCGGCCTTGCTTCCAGTAACACTACCTACATTAGGAACTTATGCAAAGTTTTTTGAAACTTTCTATTTTTATCGCTAATTTTTCAAAGATCACCCTGTGTTAGTTAAGTCACGTCAGGTTAGTTAAAGGTTAAAACCTTATAACTAGGATCCGGGTTGCCGAATGGTCTACGGCGTTGGTCAGAGCTCCCGATCTTACGGTCGATGGTTCGATCCGCGCAGGCTGCTATGCTTTCTCAGCTCCACCACTACGGTGCGACGGTGACGTTCTCTAGCACGGCGAATTGATTTTTAACACCGCCGGATGTTTAACGAAATTTTTGCTATTTTAACTTTAGAAGCACCTAAAGTTAGTCATTTTTAGCAGTTTTTACAGAAAAACACCTAAAAATTCGCAAGGATTTTTAAAAAAACATGACACCCACAACATGGCCGCAAACATATAAGACAGTTAATATTTTTTAGGACTTGGGCATGGGCGCACCCAGGGGGGATTTTGGGGTTGCCGACCCCTCTTGTCCGACCCGGGAATTTTTGGTTCAGAAGGTGACAGTTGAGGTATTTTCAGTGCATAAGACTAACAAATATAAAGTTATTTCGCGCCTGCGGCGCTATTATATCTCAATTTTTGAAATTTTCGTCGCCTGCGGGCTGCAGGCTGCGGCGCTATTTTGTCTCAACTTTTAACATTTTGGTCCTGCGGCGCTTTTGCAGCAAACGGTTTTTAATTTTATTGCACTTGCGACACTTGTGTAGCTCAGGCTTTTTAATTTTTCACAAATGCGGCACCATCGTATCTCGATTTTAAAAATTTTCGCTCCGGCCGCGCTCTTCTATCTCACGTTTTTTAGTTCGTTGCGCCTGAGAAACTTTTATTTAAATCTTTTTTAGGTTTCCATTATAGTTAAGTGGGGTAAGCTGAACACCAACTTCAGTTTTTCAATCCGTTCTCAAGAATCCTGTGGTGTTGGGCAACGCCGTTCAGAATAGACACGAGCCTTCCTTTTACAGCTTTTCTTTTTTATGAGGAGGGGGGAGGGTCCCGAGCAAATCACATGGGGTTAGTAAATGTAGTTTAATACAGCACGTGATTTGCCCCGCGGCTGCCCAGCCTCTTACGCCGCGTCCACATACAACAGTGTATTACATCTACCATGACAATGCGTAAGCGTGCAAGCGGCTAGGTCACGGCAGGGTTAGTAGACAATAATTACAAATACAGTTGATGACCAGGGCAAATTGGAAGGAAAATTTAAAAAACCCCCCCCGAAGGCTGGGCGGGGGTTTTGTAAAAGCCACGCGCCGGGCGCATGCCCCCCCGCGAGGAGGAAAAAACAACAACAACCAAAAATTAACTACCGAAACCCCAAACCCCAGGAAAGCGAGACACAGCGAATGTGAAAAAAATAAAAAAAATAACAACAACATAAGAAGTAGGCGGGCCAGCACGGCGAAGGTGGCGGAGGAAGCTGAAAAGAGAGAAAATAGAAAAAATAAAAAAAAAAAAAATAAAAAATAAAAATTGCAAGGGAGGGGGAGGAAAGCAAGCACCACCAACTAAGTTGAAAGATGAAAAAAAGCACAAAAACTCAAAACACTCACAACCGAGAGCTAAGCTAATTATAGAAGTCTTTGGCTTTTGGGGGAGACTTTTGGAGCCGTACACCTAAGAATGGGTCATTTGGCCCATCCCATTCATGGAAAGAAAAAGTAAAAAAAAAATAAAAGAAATTAAAAAGGGGGGGGTTTATGAGGTTGTGGAGGAAAGTTGGGGGGAGGTTGTGGAGGAAAATTGGTGGGGGGAGGTTTTTGGGGTTGTGGAGTTGGGGGGGAGGTTCATGGGGTTGTGGAGGAAATTGGGGGGAGGTTTTTGAGGTTGTGGAGTTGGGGGAGGTTGTGGAGGAGATTGGGGGGAGGTTGTGGCGGATGTGACCGGAACCACGGTCGACCCAAGGTCAAATTTCAAAGTTGACCCTTTTCGCCCGGAAAACTGGGAAAACTTTATCTAGGGGGTTTTCGGGGTCGGGGAATTCAAAAATGACCTTAGAATTTTGCTCTAGGATTAAAGCTCCGTGCTCTAAGGGACCCATAACCGGAACCATGGTCGACCCAAGGTCAAATTTCAAATTGAACATTTTCGCTGGGAAAACTTTATCTAGGGGGTTTTCGGGGTCGTAGATTTCAAAAATGACCTCGGTTTTGCTCTATGATTAACCTCCGTGCTGACCCATGTCCGGAACAATAATAGACCAAAGGTCAAATTTCAAAGTTGTCTATTTTCGCTAGAAAAGCTTTATCTAGGGGGTTTTCGGGGTCGGGGAATTCAAAAATGACCTTAGTTTTGCTCTATTTCTTAACCTCCGAGCTGACCCTTGGCCGGAACCATGGGTGACCATAGGTCAAATTTGAAAATTGTCATTTTTCGCTCGAAAAGCATTACCCAAGGGGGTTTTCAAGGTCGTAGAATCTAAGAATGGTCTCAGATCTTGGCCACAAAGTAACCTCCATGCTGTAAGGGACCCACGCCCTCTTACCCTAGATCTAAACGAAACGCTGATGTTTTTGGGGTCGTGAATTTGTCAATGATCCTAGAATTTGCTAGGTGCGACCGCTAGTGATCGAGCATTTTGTCTGAACGGCCCATACAGGCGGATGTCTTTTATTGGCAAAAGCAACGACAATACTACACAACAAAAATACGCGACAAACCAGTACGGCCCATACAGGCGGATGTCTTTTATTGGCAAAAGCAACGACAATACTACACAACAAAAATACTGTACAACAAGAACAACACTGTATGATAAAGTTGAGTCAAATTATCTGTTAGAGTTCAAAAAGTCACGAACTAGCTGAGCAACCTTGTGTTTCGAGCACTGTCGTTTATATCTCATTTGCATGCCGCTGTGCAGGGTACAACACGGCAGTCCTTCAACATCGTGCGTGTGGGCAGGTAAATTCATGTCCTCAACGGAGTCATAAATGTCAATATTTAGATCGTTCCAAAAGAGAGCCTGATCCATCTCCTTGAACAGAGATGGCCCCGTAGTAATTATCATGCCCACTTGACTTTGTCGCAGAAATTCGCAAATGCTGTCCATGACCTCCCATTTCGCAGGCACCGTTGTAGTGTCGTTCCACTCGAGTCCGTTTTCCGATCGGGCCAAATAAAAATAAGCTTGTTGACGAGGGGTCAACTGGTGAAATGGTATAGGGGCTCGAATATGAAATGTCCGTTGAGCAACATTTCCACAGGGGAAACGAACAGCCACTGTAATTTCCATGGGCACTTCACCCATATGATGAATACAGTCATACGTCATACTAACAAAACCAATAGAACTCATCGCAGCTTGACTGTAACAGTATACAAGTTAAAATGACAATACGCGCTCTAAACTGTGTACACAGCCTCAGGGCATAACGACATGACAAAACACCATGATTGCAACTTATCACTTTAAACTAAATAGCGTAATCATTTAAAACTAGATAAAACCGGTTTCAGGATGATTACAACTTATGCGTAATCACTTTAAACTAAATAGCGTAATCATTTTAAACTAGATAAAACCGGTTTTTAAGTGGTACTATTATTTGCAATTGCACTACAGTTGTTAAGTGAGGTGGCTGAAGTGAAGCAACATGTTTACATGTGAATCGTGTGACAAAGTGTTTACTCATAAAGAAACCTTGAAACGACACAAGATATCTGTACATGAAGCGAAGCTTGTTGACTGTATCAAGTGTGGGAAACGTTTTAACCGGAAGGACAACCTCCAACGACACGTTAAGATCTGCGACGGAGTCGAGACTACCCAGGTAACTTCACATTAGTGAATTTGCTCACATCGTCTGTTACTGATAGTCTCATTATATCCTTTTGCAATTGTCAATTCACTATACTGTACTCACTATACAATTCTATTTCAGATGAAGTTCACCAGATGTGATCACTGCTATGTAAAATTCTACAGATTGGACGCGCTTCAACGACATTTGGAGAAACTGAAAAGTTGTCCAAAGTTTGAGTGTGTGGAGTGTAAACGTATTTTCGAGAGAGAGGAGAAGTTGGCGGATCACTACAGACGCATACATAGTAATCCCAAGACAATAATCGAAACGGATGAACCGACACGCCATATCGAAAACGATAATCCGAAAAACAAGACCAAATTTGAACAAAAGGAAGAAACGAGGTCGAAGAAAGGACCACCACGCAAAGAGCCAACCAGCGATGATAAGACTATGAATGATCTGCAAGAAGATGAAGAAACTCCCGTGCTCCTGGGAGATGAAATGGACAACATATATCATGAGTACTGGCATCTTATTCGAACCCATCATCATATAACCAAGCCACCGAAAAATCAAGATCGTCACAACTATAGGCTAACGGCTATGAATTTGGAGGAAATTAAGGGCTACTGCGAACAGATCTTCAAACGTCAAACGCATGTGGGCAAGTGGAGCATCTATTTCGCTTACGTGCTACGAAATGCCCTTACGAATGAACTAACCTATTACTATGCCAGTGGTAACACCAATATTTTGGATCGACCAAGGCTTGTTGGGAATAAAGCTGAATTTGGTAAATTAATGGATACACTGGACATGACTGATATTTTGGAATGGGCAAGGCAACAAAGACCTGGGTCTAAATATGTGGTGGAAAGAATCACAAATATGACAATTGTTATTGACAGACTGAATGAGTACCCTATTATGTAGAAACTATGTATTGTGGTGTGTGTTATTTTTCAATAAAGCTTTCCGCCACAATGTGGCATCAAGCGGAACCTCTTTCGAGGTTTTACACTGCTGTTTAGCCAAGGTGAAAGGCCAGTACGGTTAGCCTTTGTCTGTGCGGGAAGGAGCACACTTCCGTTATCGTTGATTTTGTGACCCATCCTTTAAAGACCACGTGAAAGCAGTGATCTGTTATGAGTAGGTACATCCTGTCGCCATCAATCCAGTCACGAAACGTTTGTAGCATAAAGTCCTTCACGTCGTAGGCCTCCAATACGTCATCTTCCGCTGTAGTCAGCTCCGCTTCCACGCATCTCAGATTGGCAGTAGATACGGTGTAATCTTGTTTGGTTAGGTATTCCATTGCGGTTTCGTAGTTGTTGTTGTGGTAGTTGTTGGACTGCAGTCTTTCCTTTTATTAATATTGCATATTTGTTGCACCCTGTCATCGATTTTCTGTGCTTGAGCTTCAGTTTTGACTCCTGTGATAAAGTATCGCCCATTGTGAAACAGTCTGACTGTACCTCCATACAGTTTCCAGGTCATTCCACTAAACATTTCGTCATCCATCATTACATAGCCCATAGGTCTTAGGGACTCATAAAGTGAGCGCAGATTTACCGAAGAATTGGATCTGTTTGAGCATACAATGTTGCATATCCTATAATGTTCCAGTGAAGTCTTCATCTGCTCTGCTAGTTTGTGCGCGTTTTCTATTGCACTTTCCACTGAGGTAGACCCAACACAGTTGAACGATCCATTTTTGAATATGAGGCAGGTGCATCTATCGTAGAGTTCTAATATTGCTCCACTAAATCGTTTAGGTTGATAGTAAACATCGTCCAGTTCAGTCAAGTCGATTTGTTTTCCCAATTTCCCTGTAAGCACAACGTTGACGATCTGCATTTGCAACACTGTCCTCCTACTGCTGTTTGTCGTATTCTATCCACAAACTTCTTTACGATCCTGTCGTTGTCGCACTTTCTGAGAAAGTCCACAATAGAGTCGAGGCTATGTCCGTGGCAGCGTTTGAGTAAAAAGTAAATGCAGTACTCTCCGCATACGTTAGTATCAAAGTTCTGGAGGCAGTAGTTGTTGTACTTATTAATTCTGTACTTGTCAAATTGAGGCCACGGTGGTAGTCCATAGCTGTCAAAATACTCTACGTTGTCATTAACGTACAGAGCAACCCAATGTTCACCAGGTTTATCAGATGGGTCAGTATTGGCTATGAAGCAGGCGGGTTTGGACTTGATTTCGGGCAACTGATCACTGGGGAATACCCCAATGAAGTCTTTGCACCTTTTCATTGTCTTCTCAATCTCGTTACTGTTCATATCGCGTAGTCAAAAAATGGCGTTCTGTTGACATCAATTGCAATGAGGTTATCAAATTCTCCATATATGATTATAACGACTCCTTGTGGGAAGTCTGCAGCTGGCAAAGCTTCCTTGAGGGTCATTGCAAGGCTTAAATCACCTTCTCTAATCAGTTCCATTGCACCAGTGTCTACATTGTCGGCAGTGAGGTCAAACGTAAACAGGGTATATCCGTTCGCAAAATCGTTATAAGAAATATCCATCCCTTTGTTCAGATTAGCCATGTCACAGTTTTCGTTGAGGTACATAAAGGGGAAGCTGTACTGATACGCCTTCCAGTCCATTTTCAGGGGATATTTTGGTACGTACTCGTCACCACATTTCAGTGCAATCTCTGTGACGTTACAGTGTTCAAATTTTAGCGCGTTCTTGGTAAAGGCCCCATTAAATGCTTCAGCGTCAACCAGACCAATTATTACCCTTCTCGGCAACTGGCCACTGTAAATTGAGTTTTCAATGATATGCTGAGACCCGGCTGCAATGTGCCGTGTAGCCATTTTTATCCTCCGTATAGGGTACTTTGCTGTATTTGGCGCCTGTAGTATGTTTTCTATAGCGAGCGACAGAGATTCTTGCGGCTTAACTTTCCAAACGTACCATCTAATATCATCGATTAGTATTTTGTAGGTTGTTCCATTACTCATTAAGCAAAAGTTGTCCCTGTTGCGATGCAGTTCTAGAGCTAGTTCGCAGTCACTGAGTAGGTATCGTTCTTGTTTAAATAGGTCGCAGTGTAACGGTGCCAGCAATTCAACTGTGTTGTTGTCCATAAACGGTTTGGCTCGTTTTCCGGCTGCTTTGGAGTCTAGCTTAAAATCACCATCTTTGTGAAACAGGCCCAGTTGTAAATGTGAGTTCTTTGCATCCCATCCGTAATTTAGCAGTGTCTCCAAATATGCCTGGTAAGAGTAAAGAGGTCCAGAGTTGTAAATTTCCTTGTCTGACAGTTTCACAATAAGTCGCTCAAACAGGGTCTTTCCAATTAAGTTAATTGGTGCAACAGGGTAAGTCCCATCTGCTGCCGCAGTTACAGCTGCATTAGCGTCGGTTGCTATCCTGAGCTTAATGTAGAGATAGTTTTTGTTGAGATCAAGCATGTAAACATCCCTGGGCACGAGTATCCTGTAAGGACCAGAATTGGTTACAGGATTTTGAGGGTAGTTTTCAGACCAATATCCCTTTTCCACAGCCACCTGGGTAGGTGGGAGCGTAAATAGGTCTAGTTCACTCTTGAACCCGGGGTTAGATTCCGCGTCAAGTCGTTTAGCCATAGGTAAATATGTCTTGTTGTTTTCTGCGTTTAGATTTGCTTCCTCCGCTTATAGTTTTTATGTTATTTGGACGCTTTCTTCTTCCAATGCCTTGCCCTTCTTGCATATTTTTGCCGGCATTTTCCAACACTCTTCCCAGTGCACTCTTTGAGTGTCGCTTTAGAGAAGACTTAATATCCTCTCCTCTGTTCAAATAGTCTCTGGCTACTTCAGAACCGGTGCGAAGGGCCTCTTTTCCCACTTCTGCACCAATGCTTCTTACTGTTGGCCATATCGCTCTAAATAGTCCACCTAGTACTTTTCCAAATCCGGCTCCTCTTTGATACGGTACTCCTCTGTAGTAAGCACCTCCAGTTTGTAGCAAACTGTGGTGCCACGTGTCCACGCTTTCGGGATAATATGGAGTTCTCATAGCTGTTGTCTTCTAAAGTGTAGCTTTGCAAACACTTTTCCGTAGTTAAATCCTACATGTCGTTCAACGTCGTCCTTTATATTGATTTCGATGGTGTCAAACTCCTTCTTTAGGACAGGCACGTAGTGAGGGTTGTTGTAGATTTTATCGACAATGTCCCCATGTTCACCCTCAACGTGAACAACTCTAAGAATTGGGGAAGTAACATTACCAAGAATTTGTGGAGCAACTATGTCACAGTAAACGTACATTGAGTAAAATCCTGCCCTCATATTGGGCTCTCCGTTGGCGACAATTTTGTGTGTAGTTACAACATCAGACGATGTTAATGCGCCCCTTGTGTAGTCGTCTATATTTACCCTTTCTTTCGTTGGAGGTTGTGAATCTAGAAGTCGTTCGCTAAATCCGAGCATGTAGGCAAGCCTTTCACTAAACTTGACACTAAAGAAGTTGGGGTGTTCAAGATTGTCAGGGTTTTCAAAGACCTTAAACACCACTCGGTGCAGGTCATTGTCAAAGTAGAATTTGACTTCGGCTACCTCTCCAGTCTTATTTTTCATGTACTGTATGCTCTTGTTTAGACCCTCACAAAGGTCTTGTACGCTTTCGTAGTGTCGAGAGGGTAGCGATTTTGCCTTTGAGCTGTCATCAGAGAAATGAATACTCGTGATTGCGTCTACTTTTCTACCTAGATTTGCCCATGTCACGGGATAAATAAACTCTACAAGTGCCACTTCCCATGGACCGTCCAAGTCGATGCGGTGTGGTAGCTTTACGCGAAAGCTACTGAGAGTATTAAAGCCTTCGGTATTGCTAGGTAGATGAAGGTAAAAATCCGTCATTTTCGTCAATCCAGCTGTTAAATTTGTCGGGGTATCCTAGCCACTTGACAAAATACTGTTTTCTCTTACCTCTTCCCCTTGTTTTTATGACTTTTTCCACCCAGTAAGTTTGTGGTTCAGTAACAACTTGGAGTTCTTGTTCGTAGAATCGACCCTCCACAGCTTCCCCTTGCAAATCACTAATGTCGTACATGGGTGGCTTCTCCGGTGAAACCTTTGTAATTTTGAACAGTTCTTCAGACCAATTTGGAAGATACCCCTTTTCAAAGATACCCTTCGAGCGACTAATTCTACTTCACCTACACTAAGTTTTGGAGTAGCTAATGAAAAGGATGGTGGGGCCGTACAGATTAATTGTCACTTTTTCTTGGTTTTTCGATCGGAAGCCATATTTGGGGTCATTTTTATCTTCGATGTTAGAATCTTATAACCAGCTACAAATTGGGTAGTACATCAATTTTTCTTTTTAGTAAAGTCTTGAAGAGTCGTTTTGATGGTCTTAAATCCTCCACAAGATCATAATCGGGATTGTTACAGGTGTAAAAGGATTGTTGGTTTGAGCATTGAAACGTGGCGTTGAGAAATCCTCCTTCACTGCAATTTTCGTCTTCACACATCAAAGGTTTGAAAGCGGTGGAATTACAAGAGGAGATTATTAAGAAGTTTTTAAAAAAAAAGGGATTCTATGCTAGCATTAATTATTCCTGCCATTAATTCTAAACAAAAACAAACCTATTGTACACTCTATTTTTCTGGTGTTTTAGTGCTAATTTTATTTAACAACCTACCCTGGCCCGTATAGTGCCCTCCACCGCAGCTGCGTCCCCCACCAACAGAAGGCCTACCAATCACGGCCAGCGGAACCATCTCGAGCCTACATCCCCCCCACCCCCCACCCCCCACCCCCCCACCCAGTCCCCCGCTCCCCACCCGCCGCCTTCATCCGATTACTCGGACGAAGACGGCGAGCACTCATCCTGGTTGCTAGGAGGGAGGGGGCGAAGGAGTCTCTGCGCTTCACGCAGATACTCCCTATCGGATTCCAAGGTTCCGATAACCCTGACCAGTAGCCTTCTGTCGGCAGAAGACATTGCTGAGTTTCAGACAAATAGCTGTCCAAGATCGTCTGCTAAGCCCCGAAGCGAATTTTCCACAACAAAGATTTTTTGTTCTGCCGACATTTCGAAAATCTGAAATTTTGACATAATGAACATTTACTGTTTTAATACAGGACATTACAGACAGGTTACTCTTCGAATTTTTAACTGTTTTACCGATTTTAATTCAACTGATTTAGAAAGAGTCTAAAGTGTCGCAACGTTTTAAGATGGGGCAAAAAATGAAGAAGATAGGGTAAAGAGGCTAATTTTTAACTGATATACTCTTTGGAAGGGCCTCAAGTGGAAAAGTGCTTATAGAGGTTCTTGGACCTGTCGAATCCCAATATGAAATCCGATTTTTGATATGACGCTTGGTTGGTTCGTCTTCGAAGATTGGTTCTGAGCTTTTACTGCTAAAGCTGAACTGATTTGCGATATTGCACCCCTTACGTTTCAATTAACTTCAGTTTAACTATCCAGAACTCACTTAAAACTATGCTCAGCTCACTCAAAAATCCGCGTCAACTACTTGTGATTCAGCATATATAAGTATTTATTAATATGAATTCACGTAATTTGTTATATATTCGGTTGCCAAATCACCTAAGTACATGGTCTGTGTTTTTTATTTACTCAAAAAATGACACACTTGTTTCCTGAAATGAGCAAAAACGTTTGGGCTTGTGCGCACTTTTTCCCAAAAAGGAAAAGAAAATTACTGAAATTATTCACAGAAAACGCCCACAACATTGCTCAAGTGTCTCAATTTTACAAAAATTCTTAATTTTTCCTGGAGGGGCGCCCAGACTTCTGTACACAGTTACGATACCCTGAAGTTGAAACCGAAGATTAACTAACATGATTTAAGATGACTGACTAGGGCACAGAGTTGGCACAGCGTGACTAGGGCACAGAGTTGGAAGTGGTACCCGTGGGCCGGGTTGGACATGCACACATTTTACTACCCGGAAATGCCCGGCCGGGCTAATCTGGTCAAGTCTTTGTTCTCACCCGGGTAGATCTGGACACTGCAATTTATGAAAAGTTGAGTCTGTGGTTCATGGCTCTGTACAAAGAACGCTAATGCAGCTGTTGGTCGGAACCAAAAAACCAGCAGCAAAAACAGTTAAACAAAAAGCAATAATGCTAAAATCGTGTAAACATTTCTACAAAGACAAAAAATTCGTGTAAATTTGAACGTTTACATGTTCCCTAACGATACAGAGCAGAATAGCAAACTGTCAGTTTCGGGGCCCGGCCGGTTAAACACAACCGACCGGGCCCGAACAAAAATACAAAACTGATTGTAATTATGAGAAAAATTTTGAGCGCGTCCTTGCGCGCTAATTGCTTAGATCAAAGTTTGAGATAAAAAATGTTCGAAAATCCTAAAAGAAGGGACTCTACACACTAAAAAAGTGACAGATACTAATTTATACCAAACTAAAATCCGTAAGTAATCATTTCTTACCTTTAGGCTAGATGTTCGAGTCCATTTTCCGCAAAAACATCATTAATAAAAACAGGGGGGGACCACGCACATAAAATTCAAAAACTGCAAACCCAACCCAGACAAAAACACGTGCAAGAAAACAAGAATTCTTGCAAAACTCTCGACGTCACCAAAATTGGAAAACCAAATTGACAAGTGCAAACTTGTCTGCAATCAAGACAGGCAATAGACAAGTTTACAACTTGTCTAAAAATTAAAGAATCAAAATATCATGTCTGTCAAGAAACAGACATTGTGACAAATAAATGTCACATAAATATTTCTTGTTGTAGTTTGTATGACATTTGTTGTCTGTCTTTTTTATTTCAGGTAGAAGAAATGTTTTCCATTTTCTGATTCTACGACTCCGAAAACTCCTGGTAAGGTAAAGCCATGAGTAGCTAGGTAAAGTATGTTGTATTATGTCTACGTAACAGCTAAATCTAGGGCCATTTTTGAATTCTACATAGCCAAATTACCCTTAGTAGAACGTTTCATACACAATTATTCAGCAGTAAGGTCATAATTCAAGTTTTAATAATCAACATAAATTAGTATATATCCGTTCTATCCCTACGTCACAGTTCTAATCTAGGGCCATTTTTGTAAATTCTACGTAGTCAAATTACCCTTAGTAGAACGTTTCATAATAGCGTACACAAATTACCCTTAACTTCCGTACAATTAACTGGCAAGGCCATAATTAAAATTTTAGGTAGCTAAACTAATTATACAGCACAGCACTATGCGTAGGTAAGGGCTAAAATCTAAGGCCTTTTTTGAATTCTACGTAGTTGAATTACCCCTAGAAGAACGTTTCTCCACATAAAAATTAAACAGCGTGGCCACAACTATAATTTTAGGTAGCTAGATTAATTATAGAGTACAGTACCTAAATTCTAGAGCAATTTTGAATTCTACGTAGTCAAATTCAGATTAGACAATAAGTAGGAATCATGGAAACAGCGTAACATGAATAATATGGATAAAATGGAATTATCAAGACAAACATGAATAAATGTGGAATTAACCATACGTACGACTCAAACATGGATGCCTATGGAATTAGCCTTACGTAGTAGAACAAAACTAATGTCATTTTTTAACTCCCCGACCCCGACCCTAGATAAAGTTATTCGGGCAAAATTGCCAATTTTGACCTTGGGTCGACTATGGTTCCGACCAGGGGTCAGCATGAAGCTTTGATCTTAGCAAAAATCTAAGCTCATTTTTGAAATCTACGACAGCAAATTATCCCTAGACAAAGTTTTTCCAGCGAAAATGTTCAATTTTCAAATTTGACCTTTGGTCGACCACGGTTCCGGTTATAGGTCCCTTAGAGCACGGAGCTTTCATCCTAGCTAAATTCTGAGGTCATTTTTGAAATCCCCGACCCTGAAAACCCCCTAGATAAAGTTTTCCGGGCAAAAAGGGTCAACTTTTAAATTTGACCTTGGGTCGACCGTGGTTCCGGTCACCTCCTCCACAACCTTCCCCCAACTCCACAACCCAGAAAACCTCCCCCCAACTCCACAACCCAGAAAACCTCCCCCCAACTCCACAACCCAGAAAACCTCCCCCCAATTTTCCTCCACAACCTCCCCCCAATTTTCCTCCACAACCTCATAAACCCCCCCCAATTCTACACCATTTTAGCACCCCTTACTACTCCCCAGCATTCAGTTTACCCCACTTTACTATACCAATTTTTCCATAGTGTCAAAAATTTCTCAACTTTTAAAATCTTTTTAAAGGTTTCTATTACGGATTTTTTCATAATTTCAAAAAATTCTCAACTTCTGGTGTGCTCCGTCCCTGGTGGGCTACTGACTATTCCCAAATTTGATCACTTGTTCTGCAGCAACATGGAAGTGTTGAAAATTGTTGGCTCTTGAAGATAGGCTATTAACATCCGATCTAGCTCATATGGCTGGCTTTTCCCTACAAGGGGGGGGGGGGGTTGGAGGCGTTCCGCAGAAATTCGTTCCCCCAGACTTGGGTCGCCCCCCCCAGGGTTCGGGCCTCCCCCCAGAACTCTAAAATGCCCGGAAAATAGGGTTTTGAGGGTAAATTTTGAAAACTTTTTCCGGCCTCGCCGGATTTTTACCCATTTTTATAAGGATATTTAGCTATTTTAAGCTTAAATTTAAGTTAAAAATAGTTAATTTTTTAGCTCAGCAGCGAAAAATAGCTATTTTTACTCATTCTTTGAAAAATTTTTGTCCCCCCCCAGAAATCCGAGCCCCCCCCAGACTTCCCCCCCCCCAGAAATTTTTGCCTAGGAAAAAGCCAGACAAACATACTGCGATTTAAATCACCCTTTTACAAACCCTATTTCTACAGACGATCCAAAATCGAGTATTCGTTGCGAACGGACAGAATAAAAATAAAGACCACTAAGATTATTCACTTATTATTTAAAAATAGCTATTTTTAGGCATTTTTGAAAATTTTCTTCCCCCCCCCCCCCCAGAAATTAGAGCGCCCCCCCAGACTTCCCCCTCCCAGAAATTTTTGCCTAGTAAAAAGCCAGTATGGGTGGGGTAACTCACACTGGCGATGGTTTTGTCCCGCATCTCGGGCTGGGTTTTCACCCCGCTGCGGTAAACGTTATTACGATCATTTGCTATGTTTCTATAGCTGTATTTGGTTTTCAGATTCAGTTATGAAGTTGCAGCAGCTTCCAGCGGAAATCCTTCAAAAGATTCTTTCCTATATTCCTTGGCGAGATCGAGTTCCCCTGGAAGGATCGCTTTGCCGAGATTTGAATAAAGTGATCCTTCAGTCCTATGCTGAGGTTGACGAACTGATGATTGGATTGGACGAATCCTATTCTGGTCCCACCAAATTGGGTCAACTCATCAGATGGGCTCAGGCTAGATTTTCTAATCTATCCAAACTCCACTTCACGTCCACTATCGATGCAGATTCTATGAAATTAATCAGTCAAGCCTTTCCGAATTTGCGGAGTCTTGCCTTGACTTTTCCATGTCCTGCGAATCAGTTCAGAGCAATAAACTACGAAACTTTCCAGAGTTTCCTTTCTGTTTATCCGAAGGGTTTGGTTGAGCTTCAACTTGTCCCTGATAGTTTGGCAGGGATATTTGACGTCACGGTTGACTTTTTGTCAGATTTGTGTGTCACTCTCAGCCGTTGCTGTCCTGATTTGAAGACCTTAATTTTGGAGAATGTTTATTTGGAGTCTGACTTCTTGAAAATCTGGTCTGTTCTAAAATCCTCGGAAATCCCAGTGATTGATTGTTCCTTCTGTTATCACCACCCTTCTAAGAGCCCTTTGTTTGATTGGTTGAAGGTGCCTGATTGTGTTCGATCTCTAAATCTGGGTTTTTTCTTTCTTGGACAGCTTGTTTTGGGATCTGATGATCCTAACTTGGCTTTGTGTAACTTGGAACTTTTGACTATACAGGATCTTACAGACGGTGGTTTTGTTCTGCCAAAGAAATTACCCTCTTTTCCACGCCTAAAGTACCTCAGTGTGCAAAATGTCAGTGCCTTGGCCTCTAGTTTGGATCGTTTGACTAATGGGGGTGAACTGCGGGTGCTTCGTCAATTTAGCGATGAACTGACTTCTCCATGTTTGCCGAGTATTCAACTCGTCGCGGCCCAGAATCCATATCTTACAGAAGTGCTCTGGTGGCATCCAAACCTGTCGGATGAGGCAAAGACTTTGTTTTTGGGTTTGGCTTCGATTTCCTCCCTCCGGAAGCTGAATTTGGGAGTTTTAGGATGGGATGATGAACATGAAAGTTTTCCGAAGGTTGTTTCACAGGTTGACACAATGAAACTGACTTTGTGTGTTGGACACATTTCGGGAACGTTTTTCCACGTTCTTTCTTCCGTTTATCCGAATCTGAAACACTTAGAACTGGCATTCCGTGAAAGTGAATCGGATGCGGAATATTTACCACCTGATGATCCTGGAATCATAAAGTTACGGTTTCTAGAATCGTTTGCTATCAGCTGTGAAAATTGTGGCGAAATAGAAGAGCTTAACTTTACCCTATCAACCGGCGAATATTTAAATGAGATTTTGTTGGAGAAAAATCCGTATAGATTCCTGTGTGGTTCCGCAAATCTTCGGTCCCATCTTTCTAATCCGTGGTCTCTGTTGGGCAGTCTTGACATGGAGAATCCCAGCCTCAAGTATCTGGAGACGTCGTTTGCGAAAGATACTGGACACACCATTTCGACTTTTCTGCCACAATTTGTTGAACGATATGGTGACTGTTTAACCACTCTTTCACTGGATATTGAGGAATTTACCGATGACGAAAAAAGAGTTGGTGCCAAAGTCTTGGTCGATTATCTTCCTTCCCTTCGTCATCTTGAGGTGACGGAATATTCTTTCGGTAATCGACCATTTTTTGCTGTTTATTTTGTTGGTCACCGATTTCGCCGTTTTCAGGCGATTACTGAAGGAAATGGTTTGGAGTCACCACCACAGGAATTCCCTTTGTCCTATTTGTTCTATTCTGGGGGGAAAGATCTACTTTTGCGTTTATCCGCTGCTTTGGAAAATCGTGTCAGGATGTATTCTTCAGGTGGTCCACCTCTACTCAAAGATAACTCAATGCTGGAAAATCCTGCCATTCATCTTTCCAGAGAATTTGTTTATATTCCAGGAAATCGTCATTTGGTTTTGGGTGGAGCCAACGTTGAACTGGTTGATTTTCCTGATATTGATAATCTGGACCTTGAAGTGGATTAGTAGACTTCTTTGCATTGTATATATTAGGGGGAGCGCGTTAGCGCTCCCCCTAGAATAGGGAAAATTTGACGCAATGTGTATAATCTGGACATTGTTTGGCCTGTGGCCAGCGGAGGAGTGGACCGATCGGGCTCAAACTTGGTGTGTGAAGAGCCTGTGGGCAGGGGTACATGCTGTGAAAATTTCAGCCGGATCGGCCGGGTAGATCTTGAGATATGAAAATTGGCCCCCCGCGCAGGTCGCGTTTCTCCTCTTTCCCCCCCCCCCCCCAGGGGTGCAGGTCGGAGGACCCTTCAGAGCCCTACTATTTTAGGTTTTTCTTGTACAAAAAGTGCCCCAATTCCGGGGAAATTACTTTCCGCGGTTCCCGGACCCTCCCAGATGGCCCCACCCCCCCGGTGGGGACCCCCAAAATGACCCCCGAAAAAAAAGTCCGAAAATTCTATTAGCTTCGAAATAGAACGAAGCGAGCGAAGCCGGGTTCTCATGTTGTGCATGTAGGAAGGTACTAACGTGAATATGAACATAGGCTATATAGGATGTCGGCCGGTGCCCTGTGGCGCCCTGGCCAGGGGTCGAAAGTTAACGTGTAAAAGGGGGTCTGAGGCTCCCCATGAGTGGGGCTCTATGCATAAGAGCTGCTGGGCTGAGGTTTTGTATTCGAATAGGAACCCCTATATGGTGAATCTAAAGGGCCCATTAGTTTCGCTCTAGGACCTATCCAATCCATGGGGCTCGGGGGCACCCTGATGGTGGTGGTCCCTACCGTGTCGCAACTCCAACTTCAACCTCTTCTACAGAAATATCTACAGTGAGCAGGTCTCTCTTATTTGGGGTTTGGGGTGGGGTGCGGGAGCACTACAGCATAGGCTATAGTAGGTTTCGCCCGGACCCCTGTGGCGCCCTGGCCAGGGGTCCGGACCGGGGACCGGGTCCAAAATGGCCAAAAATCGATTTTTCCAAAAGTGACCAAGTTTGGTATCAAATGAAAGCCCTTGGTGAGGCGAATATTTTTTGTCATTGGAGGACCCCTCCAAAGTGGACCCAGCGGCCTGTGGCGCCCTGACCAGGGTCCGGACCGGTCCAAAATGGCCAAAAATTGATTTTTCCAAAAGTGGCCAAGTCTGGTATCAAATGAAAGCCCTTGGTGATGCGAACATTTTTTGTCATTGGAGGACCCCTCCAAAGTGGATCCAGCGGCCTGTGGCGCCCTGGCCAGGCTCCGGACCGGTCCAAAATGCCCAAAAATCGAATTTTCCAAAAGTGGCTAAGTTTGGTATCAAATGAAAGCCCTTGGTGAGGCGAACATTTTTTGTCATTGGAGGACCCCTCCAAAGTGGATCCAGCGGCCTGTGGCGCCCTGACCAGGGTCCGGACCGGTCCAAAATGGCCAAAAATCGATTTTTCCAAAAGTGGCCAACTATTTTATCAGATGAAAGCCCTTGGTGAGGCGAACATTTTTTGTCATTGGAGGACCCCTCCAAAGTGGACCCAGCGGCCTGTGGCGCCCTGACCAGGGTCCGGACTGGTCAAAAATCGGTTTTTTAAATAAATTTCCAGGTTTGCTATCAGATGAAAGCCCTTGGTGAGGCGGACATTTTCTGTCATTGGAGGACCCCTCCAAAGTGGACCCAGCGGCCTGTGGCGCCGTGACCAGGGTCCGGACCGGTCCAAAATCGATTTTTTTAAAAGTTTTCAAGTTTGGTATCAAATGAAAGCCCTTGGTGAGGCGAACATTTTATCTCATTGGAGGACCCCTCCAAACTGGTCGCAGCGGCCTGCGTCGCCCTGACCTGGGTCCGGACCGGTCCAAAATCAATTTTTTTAAAGGTTTTCAAGTTTGGTATCAAATGAAAGCCCTTGGTGAGGCGAACATTTTATCTCATTGGAGGACCCCTCCAAACATCTCTAGCGACCTGTGGCGCCCTGGCAAGGGGTCCTAATTGGTCAAAAATCAAAATTTCCAAAAGTTGTCAAATTTGGTTTTAAATGAAAGCCCAAAATGAGCAGAGCAACTTTTGTCATGTATATATAACTGCATATCCAAGGTTGCCTTCCAGCCTAAGATAACGCTCCGTGTATAATGTTCTGTAGAGGCCATGAACAGTGGCCTTCCAGCCTAAGATGACGCACCGTGTAAAAAGTTCTGAAAAGGCCATGAACAGTGGCCTTCCAGCCTAAGATAACGCTCCGTGTATAATGTTCGGTAGAGGCCATGAACAGTGGCCTTCCAGCCTAAGATGACGCACCGTGTAAAAAGTTCTGAAAAGGCCATGAACAGTGGCCTTTCAGCCTAAGATAACGCTCCGTGTATAATGTTCGGTAGAGGCCATGAACAGTGGCCTTCCAGCCTAAGATGACGCACCGTGTATAAAGTTCTGAAAAGGCTATTAACAGACATTTTTCCGTTTCAGCAAATACATTCAGTTGAACTAGAACGTTTTCATCCAGCCTGTTTGCGGTAGCTAGCTTTGCTTACATTGTGTATATATGCAACTTCTCTGACATGATTTTCTCTGCAGCGGAAAAATAAGCGAAACTAGGGGGAAAATGCCCTCGACGGGCAACCAACTTGGTAGAATAGGGAAAGACTTGAATGTTAAATACACGGTGCATGGTTACAACTGAGATTCTGCTGAAGCGGAAAAATGCCGTTTCTCAGCGACTAAAATGACAGAAACCAGCTTTGTGCGCCGAATAGGGAATCTACTCGGCGACTAAAATGACAGAAACCAGCTTTGTGCGCCGAATAGGGAATCTACTCGGCGACTAAAATGAAAGAAACCAGCTTTGTCGCCGAATATGGAATTCCCTCCTTCCGCCCTATTCGCGCGAACTTTGAAGCCTGTTATGTGTTGCTTTGCTGAATAATGAGAGAGCTTCAGAATGGCAGAATTACTTCAGAATGCAAAACAACAGTTTTATCAATGCAAAACAACAGTTTTATCAAGCACTTACGTAAGTCAAGGTTTTCACAGACATAAATACGCTGTCTTCGATGTGCTATCAGAAACATTGAGAGCATATATATATATATAGGTGTGCTCTGTGCTGATCTTGCCGAGAATTGATACAATCAAACATTATATAAAATGAACTTGGTGATTTGCTCGGGTTTAATTAAAAAAAAAATGAAATGCGATTGATTGTATGTTTTAGCACAAGGACTGTCGACCACAAATTGTTTAAACTGCATATATACTTATTGTTGCTTTCTGTTGGTCCTGCTAGCGGTTGTGTGCATAAAATATTTACGGATCAGGTAGCTCAAAAAGAAATTAATCTAGCGCCACCCCAGCCCTAGCCTCCACACAACCGGTACGGGAAATGTCATATTGAGCGCAATGCTTACGTTTGCAGTTCCTAACAGAATAATTACCTATATATTTCCTCCCGAAAGACGATAAGTTCGCGCGAATAGGGCGGAAGGAGGGAATTCCCTATTCGGCGACAAAGCTGGTTTCTTTCATTTTAGTCGCCGAGTAGATTCCCTATTCGGCGCACAAAGCTGGTTTCTGTCATTTTAGTCGCCGAGTAGATTCCCTATTCGGCGCACAAAGCTGGTTTCTGTCATTTTAGTCGCTGAGAAACGGCATTTTTCCGCTTCAGCAGAATCTCAGTTGTAACCATGCACCGTGTATTTAACATTCAAGTCTTTCCCTATTCTACCAAGTTGGTTGCCCGTCGAGGGCATTTTCCCCCCTAGTGTATATTATAGATGTATAAACAAGTTTCTTGTTTTTCTAAGGGATTTTCCAGTGAAGTATGTCCAAGCTGAGTGAGATATATAAATATTATTTAATCTTTTGTCGCCATTTATACGTAGATGTAGGTGAAATAAATTGGTAGCAGGGGCGGATCCAGGGGGATTGGGGGCGGCCGCCCCCCCCCCGTTGCAATTCGAAGGTAGGAATAATTAAGGAGAAAAATAGAGAAAGGGGCGAAAACAAACATTCTTGGCGCCTATTTTTGATATCAGATTTATTGTTTTAATGAAGAAAATGCTTGGAACACCTTCAAATTTTGATTGAAAATCTATATTTTTGGCTAAGAATGTGTAATATATATTCGCTAATGCAATCGAGCTGTGGCTAAATCCCATTTTGGACTTTGTGCTATTTTTCTGCCTTTCTTCTGCTACGACTAAAATAAATTGATTGGTGCTCGGTGTTGTTATAAAAATTTTCTTGCCTTCAAAATGAAAAGATAAGATTGAACCATTTCATTACAGAAACGAAACGATTCTCAATTTCTGAGCCCACGTTAAAAATTGTTGTTGGAAGACTTCCAATGACAACGCTAGATCCGCCGTTGATTGGTATTGTTCTTTTTATGCGGCGCAGTTGGAATTTGTGTATTTCAAATTGCAGTTCAATTTATATTTCGTTTGTTTTTCTTGTTTATATACTTGTAGTCGTTGCGGTATAACTTTACTAGTCAAAGAAGGTGGTGATGAATTCTGCTTTGTACTATTAATCAAATCTTTGTAGTAGTTGGCAGATATTTCCATACACGTCTATTTTAGTCCGTGGCGGTATATGTCCAGCATTAGCCAGTAAAAAATTCTTAAAAAATTACTTCTTGGAATTCTAAAATGTTGATGGTTTGTATGCAGTATACTGTGTGCCCTTCCCAGGAACTAATTTATTTAAAGATTAAAGATCATTTCAGTGTAAAGATTAACTGCACTTTTTAACCTTGAATTTAAAAAAAATTGAAAAACGTCCCTGTGCAAAGCTAAAGCCAAAATGATGTTCAAGCAATCGGAAAACTCATGAAATGAATCTTAGAAGATTATTTGAGACGTGTGAGTCGAATCGAGGCAAACCTTGTTAAAGTGGCAAGAGAAAAGTCGTGTACAAAAGATGAAGATCTGGCTGGGGTGCCGCTGAGCCGATGACCGTATTTTGTCTCCAGTACTACGAACAGTTTGTTGATTTGTTCTTCATTGTCGTTATTTCATCTGTATTACATTTTGGAATAAAACCTGGTTTCTGCTTCTGTTTCAATAAATGAATAATCTTAGTGGTCTTTATTTTTATTCTGTCCGTTCGCAACGAATACACGATTTCGGATCGCCTGTAGAAATAGGGTTTGTAAAAGGGTGATTTAAATAGTAAATCGCAGTATGTTGATAACATATAACTAAAGTTTACTGTACTGAAACGTTTCGTCCAGACAGATTGTTAAGGTGTTAAAATAAGTCCCATAGCTACTGTCGTGCCAACGTTGAGCTGATTCAGCTAAGTTTTGTGGACGTTAATTGGCTAGCGGTAGTGCTAGCATATTTGAATCAATAAGTATATAATAGTCACTAGTGTTGTGACAAACAAGACCTTGGTACGGGCTGGGCTGATACTGTCCTTGTGGGGTCCCGAAAGATGGTTTTTTTGGTTTTCGGATTTGCGTCAACTTTACGTCCCGCTAAATTATGTTGCGCCCCGTCAAGAAATTTTGCGTCCACGTAAAATTATTGTTTTAGCATGTCTTCTGTGCAAAATTAGTTTTATTTATGAAAATGTCTCTAATTTCTGTGGAACCAAATTTTTATGAAAGAGCACTTAGAACGTCGATGCTGCTTAACAGTAATGCACAATTGCAAATATCTCAGATTCGTCCTACATACATACGCAAGGGGGAGGGGGTCTGGGAGGCTGCGCCCGGAAGCTGAAGAATTTTTTACGATTACAGAAAATCCGTAATGTAAATGTTCAGAACGATTAATTTGGCATCTGTTGCATTTAACGCATATCCTGACCAATTTTCGATATTATTGACACACATTATTCCGATGTTTTAATGTTATAGTTACATTAATTAAAAATTAAGTAGCTATTAAAGTAATGTATTTGAGAAGAAAGGTATATATATTTGGAATTAATTGGAGAAGATGAAAATTTTGCAATTACGGATAATTTCGTAATGGAAATGTTTAGTAGAACTGCGCCAGGATGCTTTAAACGAACCGGGTATATATTCTGCAAATTTCGTTACAAATTTTGTTAATTTCTGGATTAACCCCCGCCCCTCCGAAGCTGAAAATGTTTCGAAAACCCAGACAAGAGAGAAATTTCTAAGGTTACAACTGCTAATGCAATTTTGTAAACTGCATCTCTAAAGTCTTAAATTTTGAATGAAATCAATAAATAATAATAAATACACAAAAAACGAATACCATTTTAAGAGAAAAAGCAAAGCAAAGCCTTTGTAAGTAAATATCATTACCGAGGAATCGATAGATTATATTATATGGCTAAATTTGTCGTAATACGCTAAATGCTTCGTGAGAAGCTTTTTGCAGTTGAAAAGTTTAGAATAAATGTATATATAGTTTTCATTTTTTGACGTTACCGCTAGTGTATTCTTGCGAAAGTGTTTGTAAAAGAACTGTTCCGAGCGGCAGAAAAATTAAGCGCCAAGACAGTATTCGAAATACGGGTCTCTACAGCGTATGCCACAACCACAAACGGCTGTCAACCTACCTCCAACGCGGCCGCCTCCGGTGGCTGGGCCGCGTAGGACGGATGGATCCTTCACTGGCGCCGGGGAAGCTTTTCTTTTCCCTTATCCCTGGCGGAAACCACCCGGTCTGGCGGCTGGTAGTGGATAGGGGTCAGTGGGCCCAAATGACCCCATATAGAAATGCTGGTTACCAATGGGATGATGTGGTAAAAACCATGGCTCAAGATAGAAACCAGTGAAGCGCAATGGTTAATCATGTTGGTATGGTTCCGCAGCAGCAGTAGCGATAGAACAAGTACAAGTACAAGTTCCGAGAAACATTAAATTAAATTAAATTATTAAATTATCCCAAAAATTTGGATATTCGGCTACGGCTACAAATTTTATTATTTCTGGAGTTGGACCTGTTATATATGGATACAGGTGGATATATATATAACAACTCACCAAGAACTGACGCATGACAAAGTACATTGGCATCCGACGCCACAGTGCAAAACACCAGAGGGACTGGGGGCGGAGCCCCCCGGAAACCGACAAAATTTTTGGAAAATACGGAAAAATTTGTACTGAAAATATTTAAAATTTTAACTTCTACAAAAGTGAATTTTCTCCCGAAATAATGTTGCAACTAGCTTACACATCATTTCTGGCTTGAAAGTTGCTGAGCTTCAAGTTCATTTTTTCATTTAAAAGAGCGCTGTCAAGAAATTCTCCAGATGGCAGAAATTAGGCAGCTCCTTGAGGGCTCGGTTCTCCAGACCAGCCGACAAATTTCTATTTTTACCCCACCCGGAATTTTTCTGTTTTACGCCAGCGAATTTCAACATTGGGTAAACCCTAACCCCGCTGTGAGACCGTTAAAAATAGGTGAGCACCACCATCTGAAGCCGCTGTGGCCAAACTTGCATTATATTCAATTTCATAAGTAATTTTTGGCGATTTATTCCTCTGGGAAATGATTTTAAGGCAGTTGACGGATTTTTCAGAATTGTTATTAAACTAAAACGTGAAAAATGGCAATCTTTTCCTCTTTTTGTGCGATGTAGAACCTTACAGTTTCTCAACTATTTTAAACTCTCAGTATAAACAATCATTTCTTTATTTTTCCGGGTAGTCTGACATCCCTCCAGACCCGGGCCCCAGATCAGTATGTAGTGTCCACTTTAAGTGGACCACTCATGCCAATTGTTGTTCTACGAGTTTTTTTCTTCTTCTATTTAGATTTAAGCTCCAGTTATGGGACTGTTACAGCTTCCAATAGAAATCCTTCGAAAGATTTTGTCCTACATTCCTTGGCGAGATCGCGTCCCCCTTGAAGGATCGCTTTGTAGAGATTTGAAGGCGGTGATCCTCAAATCCTATGCTGAGATTGATGAACTGGTGACTGGATTGGAAGCGTCTTACTCTGGCTCTATCACAATGGATCAACTTGTTCAGTGAGCTCAGCCGAGATTTTTGAATCTGTCAAAACTTCATCTGACGTCGCCTGTCAATCCTGATTTGATGGAATTGATCAGCCAATGGTTGCCTAATTTGCATACACTCACCCTGACCCTATCGCGGGAGCTATTCGGTGAAACCCTGAAGAGTCAGCTCACCGAAATCCACCGTTTGTCCTATCCTAAAGGTCTGGTGGAACTTCAGTTGATTGGAAATCGTTTAGCGATTCCAGATTTGCCCGGATTCTTTCTGTCCAATTTGTGTCTTTCTCTGACCGGGTGCTGTCCCTGTCTAAAATCTCTTTCTCTGTCTCTCTTGCCGAGGTTCTCTGAGAGGAACTTTCCAAAGCTCTGGTACGCTCTGGGGTCCTCTGGCCTGGATCGGGTGAGTGGTTGTCGCTTTTCTGGCGCTGGTCAATCGTCCGTGGACGTTGTGTCCATTTGCAAAGACTTGCCCGATTGTGTTCGATCACTAACTCTCTGTGCTTATCATCTCAGCTTCGACGGCTTGGAGTCAGCGACGGCTCACTTTGAATCCCACCTGGAAGATCTGTCGCTTTGCGATGTCACTGTTGATTCCGTTTCAGCCTCGCCAAGGAATTTTCTGCCGTTTTCCAATCTCAAATCTCTTCGAGTTCGTACCTTTCACCGTACCTTTCACGAACTGTCTCATTGGGAGTACTTTGCCTCTGGTGGTGAGCTGAGATCCCTCCTTCTGTTCCCCATGTCGCCTTGTTCAATTTTTGACAGTATTCGGAATGTTGCCACCAAAAATCCACATCTTACCGAGGTATGCTTGGATAATACCATGAGCTGGTCAGATCTCCCAGAACTGTTTTTCGGTTTGGCTTCGATTCCCACTCTTCGAAAGGTGAAGCTGAAACCGGTAAATTGGACTGTAGATATGGGTAAGCTGGGAACGTCGAAACGCAGACCTCAACCTGTTTCGGGAATTGAAACTATGAAATTGTCGGTAAATCTTGGAAAGAACCCGGAAACCTTTTTCTCCGCTCTTTCCAACATCTATTCGAACTTGAAGGAGTTGGAATTGGAGCTGAGCCTGGATGGCACGAAGACGGAAAACTTGGAACAGGAATCCCGCATTCTGAGATTACCTTATCTGGAAAGATTGGAAATTACCAGCATTTATTCCGCCGATTTGGAAAAGCTTAATTTAAATCTGTTTACTGGTGACCGTCTCAACAAAATTGTTGTTTCTCGACGTGTTGGCAAGTATGATCATACCGGCCTTGCTGGTCGTAGCAGGCTTGGAATCCGATATGTCTGCAACAATCCATGGGGTCTGATTCAGAATCTTCACATGGACAGTCCCAACTTGCGATGTCTTGAAACGTCATATCCGTCGGGCTCTACTCTCAGCATGGCCGCCTGTTTGCCTCAGTTTGTGGAGCGCTATGGCGACTGTTTAACCAATCTTTCTCTGGACATCATTTACAGTCTTTCTGATGATGAGAAAAGAGTTGGTGCCAAAGTTCTGACCGACTATCTCCCAGCTTTGAAACGTCTTGAACTGATTGAAAATTCCTCTTCAAATCGGCCATTTTTCGCTGTCTATTTTGTTGGATTTCGACTTCAGAGCGTATTGAAATCACCACAGAAAAATGTCTCATCTCTGGAATACCTATTCTTTTCTAATGAGAAAGGTATTGTTTTGCGTTTGTTCTCACCATTGGCGGATCAAGTGAGGATGCAGTTTTCTGGAGATCGGCCATTATCTTCAAAGCATTCTCATTTGCTTAAGCCGCCTAATTCGGGATCAACCCGCTTGACCTCTGACAATGCGAATCTTCATTTGGTTTTGGATGGAACCAAAACTGAATTTGTTGATTTTGCTGCAATAGAACTACTGGATCTGTAAACTTTAAACTGGTTGAATTTGACTGCTACGAGCCTGATTCTATTTCTGATAACTGGTCTGATTGCATTTTGTTGGTAATTTTGTTGTCTTGAGTTAATTTGATAATTTTTTGTTTTGCATTAATTTCGTGACTGTTCTAACCTGAATTTTGTGCATTAATGAAACAGCTATATACTTGAAACCAGTGTGTGGAGACTTTGTTTATTTTAGGAGACTTTTCCATATGGGGGCTTCTTCCTTCTTGCAAGGGGCCCCGAAAATTGCCAGAGGCAATAAATTGAAGGCACGTTACGAAAATATTTGGTAAAGCATTGAATTTAATAATTGCGCCGTTTACATGTCTGTAAGAATTTGCATTTTATTTGCGTAACAGGGTTGTCAAAACATGAAATCTTTTGAAAATCTGGCCTTCTGAAAATGTTTTCAAGACAAGATTTGATATGTATATATAGTGGATGAGGTGCCCGCTTGTTTCGGGATCATGGTGTTTATGGGGGACAACCACCAGAGCACCTGTGATAAAACCGGATCACCGGGTCAGTTCGGGTCACTATATAGACCGGGTCACTGGATCAGCTGCTGTGACCCGGTCTAGACCTTTGGTTGTGCGAATGTTTTGTTCTTGAAGCATATATACTTTTTATAATATCTGCATAATTACTCTAAACGTTTGTCCTGTTGTCTGAGTTCCAGTCATAACCAGGAAAGAACAATTCTAAAAAATCTGAGCTGATGAAGCCCTCAGCCATTAATACATAAAATTTTTTCGCATTCTGAAAATGAAGGTGTTAACCGTTATAATCAGACTCAGATGATGTGCTGATTTTTGGCAAATTGTTTTTTACAAACAGTTTCAACAAATTGTAATTTAGTTTATTTCAGTTCGAGTCTGAAGTCGTTAAAATCAGGCCTGATTTTTTCCGGGTTACAATAATTATTCTCTAAAATTACTTTAAGAAAAGCAAAATTTTCTCGACTTCATATTTTATCATAGAACACTCACCGCACCCCAGATATACGTTTTTAGTTTTTTCAACCTTAAACTTTAAATTTCAAAAATACTGGGTCAGGGGTCAACCGGGTCACTGGGTCAGCAATAGTGATGTGGATCGGATCGGATCGGCAGCCAAAATCACATACCGATCCGATCCGCCAATTGCCCGGCGATCCGATCCGATCCGATCCGATCCACCCCCGGATCGGACCGATCCGATCCGATCCGACCATAATTTTAATTTTCAATTATAGACACTTAAATTGCTATTTCCTTCCCATTTCCCATAACTTTGCAAAAGTTTTGATCAAACTTCGCATCGGAATCTTATTGAATAATTCTGAAAATCCGTATCAGAAACTTCAACTACAGAATACTGTGTACTTTAAAACAACAATTTCCTTTGCTTGTGAGTTCAATATCTAGTGAGGAAGAAGAGAAGAGAAGAGAAGAAAAGTTGAAGAAACTAGGGTGTAAGACCAAAAATATGCGTACAAACTTTGGTCATTTATTGGAAGCTTAAGAATACATTCATAGTTTTATATATTTATTGGCAATGTATATAATTTCAAAATCGTTCGGAAAGGGAATCAGGAAACATTTAATATCAGGTAAAATTCGGAATCCCGGGTTTTATTCACGACAACTCTAAAATATTGGATCCCTTTAACTTTATCCCCCCCCCCAAACAAAAGTTGGTCAACTTCAAAGGCTTACTGCAAGAGGTCAACAAAACTTTAGAGCATGATTTATACGTCGTTGGAATGCTCGAGATGTGCTCTATTTAATCGTGCAAAGCTGTAACTTGCTGCAATAAAAAGTTAAGCTTCTTAATAAACCATCAAAGTTACCGTTTTTTGCAATTTTTGGTTGTATTAATAGCAGCAAGCTACAGCAAACTGCTTTACAACATTAACTAGAGCACATCTCAAGCATTCCAACAATGTATAAATCATGCTCTAAAGTTCTGTTTATCTCTTGCAATAAGCATTTGAAGTTGACCAACTTTTATTGGGGGGATAAAGTTAAAGAGATCCAAAATATTCAATGATTTGCTAAAATTCATGCTAATTGAAAATTTTATTTTCGTGATCAAATAGAGCTGGTTCCTCGGTGTATATAATTTTGCTCTTATAACCAACCATGCATTAACATAGATATATTAACACGGGGTCCAATTCTGGGGGAGGTGTCTTCCCCGACTCTGGGTTTACCTATCTCTGAAAAATTTTAAAAATTTTTAAAAGGTCTATATACACCGAAATATGCAAAATTGACAAATTTCAACATTTTTGGACAAATAAGTTAAAAGTAAAGATTTTTAGCGATTTTTAAGAATTTTTTGAAAAATCGTTAAAATTTGCTAAAACAAATTTTGGTAAAAATCGCTTAGGGGTCTACTTTTTCCTTCTCACCGAGGAATCTGCCCGTTCTTTTGTCCACCCACCCATTCTCCCCCACGTTATCCTATGCTTGCAACCTTTGCAACCAATTAGCACCTAATGTTTGGAGTTTTTGGTTTTTTAAGATTTCCGGATTTTTAATTTATTTAATTCTTACAACATGGTTCTGATTTAATGCTCTTGACGAAGTGAACACATTTTGTAATACAATAAATGTCCCATAAATGCACACGATTACCAAATTCACGACAACAGGATTTTCCGGATTTAAATGTGTTTCATTACCCACACTCAGGAGTAATCACTCGAAAGATCTTGACGAGCTGAAAAACTTTTGTAATACAACTATTTCCCATAAATGCGCCCTGTTCCAAGTTCAGAAATATATACTTCCCATCTATGAATACTGAATTCCAAGAAATTGGTACACCTTCAGGTATTGGCTCTAGCTCACAATTAGAATTGAAATAAATTCTAGGCAACGTTTCCTAGTATGTAGTTAATTAATTTGAATAGAAATTATAACAGAATAAGCACACACTCAGCAGTCAGCGTCACTGAATTTAAAAAGCGAAGCGGACTGTGCAAAAATTAATTAGCAGAAAATATTAGAGAGCCATTCCATTGGATTGTTTTTACGTATGCAGACAAAAAATTATATATTTATCCAGCGAAAGAAAGTAAAGCAAAACGTTAACATCAAAAAATTCACATTAACAACGAAAATTCAACAATTGAACAAAATTCAGATGAAAAATTTTCTTGGAAGAAATTTTGTAATGTTTTAAAAATTGGTACAAACTTCCAAATTTTGCCTCATTTGCCGGATCGGCGATCCGGAAAAGTCAAGCCGATCCGATCCGGCCGATCCGATCCGAAAATTTGTCGATCCGATCCGATCCGACCCCGGATCGGTCGATCCGATCCGATCCGCCGATCCGATCCACATTACTAGTCAGCAAACAGTGAACCGGTTTCATCTCTGTAGAATACTATACCCTTTCTTTTATATATGTACAGATAGGGTTGTGCTCGGGCCGTGAATCGAGCCTCAGGCTTGGTTCGGGCTCGGGCTTCGGGCTTACTTACAGTTCTTGTATTAACGTGCTGTTTGTTGTTGCACTTGTTACAAGTACAGTTTTTGTTTCGTTTCTAGTTGAACGGTTTTTAGGTTGCTTCAGTTTCTGGTCGGTTTTTTGTTCACGAGTTTCTGGTTGCAACCGTTTCTATCGTTAATGTCTGTTTTTACATGATTGTTATTTGAAATTAAAAGAGCCTATGAAATGATGTTATGTAGTAAGTTTCTTCGAAAACTCGCAGTAACGCATAAGATCAGCTGTCTTTTCTGGTTGCTTCTTTTGCCGACCTGAACATTCCAACCGAAAGTTCCTTGGCGGATGAATAGATGAACACTTTAGAAGATTAATACTGATTTCATAGCTGCAGATAGTGTTTGAGAACGGCCGGACAGTCTCGTGCGCAGACCGACCGGAAAAGCCAACCTCTGTTTGAATCGTGTTTTAAGCTTATGCACTCAAAAAACATATTGCAGTAAGAATAAATGCGTCTGCATTAGTATAATTCAAATTTCTGCTTGTCAATATTCTGAATAAAGGAAGCAAATATTTTTTCCACCGTAAATTAAATTAGATACTGTTGTAAATTGTAAAAAAGTAAAAATGTTAAAAAACATTTTTACAGTTATTAACAGTTGCAAAATTTCGGACTTTTTAACAGGTTTTTTACACTTTTTAACACCAGTTTTTTTACACTTTTTAACACTAGATTTTTTTACATATTTTTAACATTTTTTAACACTACTTTTCGGAATTTTTTACACTTTTTTACAAATTTTTTACACTTTTTCACAGACCGTTGATTGTGAAAAATAGTGTTTCATTTCAAGTATATATAGTCTACATTGCAGGCAGATTTTGTTTCAGTACACGAAAATCACCTTAAATGTATTTTATTTCAGCAAGTAAAAAATTACATTAAAATTAAAGACGGCGGTTGGACAATGTTGAGGATTTTTTGTGAATTCGTTTATGATTAATAAGTTCTCGACTGTAAGTCAGTTGCAATTGAATCTCGTGCCAGATGTATAACCTACTGAGAGGATTGTTTCCTTTCATTGAAAATTTAGAAATCCTGCAAGATGGGTTCTTTAAATAAGTGAACATCTCAGTCAATAAAATTTAACAAATGTCCAATTAATCCTAAACCATAATGGAACAGTATTTCAGAATCAAAAATTTCACAGCTAAAATAATTTCTGAAATCTGATTGCTCTGATTGATTTTTATGAACCGAACATTCTCGTTATTTGAAAATTTTGAAAGTTGAAATAGGAATTTTTGAAAATTCTGACATTAAATAATTTGAAACTGCTCTTGATTTTCCGATCTCACTAATAAGAAAAAGTATTTGGAAATTGTAATGGTAATACTAATGCAAATAATCTAAATGGCACTCTCTATATTTTGCTTTTGCTTAAAATCTGTCATCACTTTATAAATGCAAAAAGAAAACATGAATACTTTCTGGATAATTGTGAGCATTGAGCAATTAACAAAATTCTTGGTCGATCATCAAAATAAATAAATGCCTTAGTGGCTTTGGCATGCAATAACTGCTTAAACTAATCCTTTCTGACAGTTGAACAACGCGCCAATCATTACTGTGGTGCATAGAAAATGAATTTGGCATCGTTACTTTTTTACACATTTTTTACACTTTTTAACACTTTTTTACACTTTTTAACACTTTTTTACACTGTTAAAAACAGGTGTAAAAAATTAATTACTTTTTTTACATGTAAATTCAGTGTTGGACGCGGGCCGAAATTTGCGGCCCGCACCCGCCCCGCAGCCCGCGCTCAGATTTTTGGCCCGCACAGGGCCGGCCCGCGGCCCGCATCAATAAAATTCCTCCCGCGGCGGCCCGCAACTAAATTTAGGTTATGCAAGCATCATAGCATTAAATAATTGCTACTTTCATTGATTATTCGTCGTTTTTTCCATAGAAACTGCCATATAAGCGCGATTGTTGTTTTGAAAAGCATTCATATGGCTGCAGTCGTGCGTTTTTCAAATTTTTATTGCCTTCTAATGTAAGAATTTTGGCCTAGCGACTGCATTATTGTAGCCCCCCCCCCGCTGCTTCTCAGCTATTTTCTTGGGACTTTGAAAATTTCGGTGAATTTTGAAGTGCCATACTAAACTACTGGAAAACATTGCCCAAAACGAATTACAGTTACAGTTACACAGAGGATATGTATTAAATTTTGCGGTGGCATGTGCGATTTGACTGTAGTGCCGGCCTGTGGTGCGACCTGGGGATTACCTAGACTCGGTGGGGAAAACTCCATGTCCGAGAAAAGACCCAAATTTCAAGATAAATTTTTTATAGCAGCAAAAGGAACATTCATGCAATTCTTAGCTCAGTAGAGCCTCCTGGTCAATGCGGTATGAATTTTACCTTTTATCTATCTTTCTATGTGTTGCCCAGGTGACCGAAATCAAGTAAAATTCAAGCCAAATTTTCAATTTCGTCAAATGGCCAATTGTTCACTAAGATGGGTCCGGGTTTTTAAACCCAACAAAACGTTTTCTGTGTGATAGTATGCTTAAAGTGCAGAAATTTAGCAAATTTAAAATATCTAAAATTTGCTGTTTACGTGTTATGAACACACAAAATTCTCAATGGTCAAGTCAAAGGAGAAATTGGTGTTTAAAGACTGTCAGTGCAGTCTGTAATTTAACTGGTCTGTCTGAAAAGCTGGAAAATACCTTTGCTTGTTTTATGTCGCCAGTAAAATGTTTCCTTGTAAGCAAAACTAGATCTCTTTCCAATTCTGAAATTTGAGAGAACTACTTCGTTTGCAAACGACGCTCTAAAGGAACCGACCAACTCGACCAACCAACCAACGCTGATAAATTGATAACTATTAAAAAATAGGGTAACACGGCCTAAGGTGGCAAGAGCAGACAAAGATCGTAAACAATTGCTTTCAATTTGAATAAATCGAGTCCACCAAGACCAAGCGCCGCTTATTAGCTGCAGAAAATGGTAAATGAGTAATATTCAAAATTATAAGGAAAAGAGAAGTGGGAAAAGGAAGATAAGGAAGACAAAATATTTCAATGAGGAAAAGTTCCATTATAATGTTAGAATTCGTGAAAAATTCAAACTTTCTTACCCTGTCTCACAAAAAATCGGCCCGCATAGGCCCGCGCGGGCCACTGCGGGTACTAATTTTTGGCCCGCCCCGCGGGTACCCGCGGCCCGCGCCCAACACTGTGTAAATTAACAACCCTAAAATTTGAAGAAACTAGATGAGTTTGATCAAATGAGAGTAGATTTTAGTTTTCATCGATAACAAATTCAGGGGTATTTAATTCTATCAAGTAAAGAGTACATAATGATAAGAGTGTGACAGCAAGCAGGCTCTCTGTTATCAGAGCAAAAACTATGCTATGCCTATGTGTTAAACATATACACGCTTACACCCCCTCCTCAAATTGGGCCCCTCTTAATTTCAACGTGTCATGTAAAGCAGTGAGCGACCACCGTTTGGACTTCGTACCGCCGTACCCATAAGAGGCGGTCAATTAGTGTGGAGTAAGCCGATAGCGCGCGTAGCATAGTTTTTGCTCTGATAACAGAGAGCCTGCTTGCTGTCACGAAGATGCATTCATAGTTCCGTAAGCGTCTGCATGCGTTCGTGAGTATGAATACGCTGCAATTATTTTTAAAAGGTTAAAACGGCATGTTACAGAGGCGTCGACTCTCTGCGTTCGCGACTATGAATGCACCTTTATCATTATGTACTCTTGATTCTATATAGTTAGATTTAAGTATATATAACAGAGAAAACACGATTAGCTTGCCGTTACATTTGCCTGAAAACGCTAGTCACCAAATTCTAGCTTTTTTCTGGTACGCCTCGCCTCACCCCAGTTGGACTTAGTCCGATTAGGAGCAGTGAATCTGTTGAGCACGTTAATCCATTTAGCGATGATCACCTCAGATCACCATGGCCTTCGCAACTAACGCGAACCCATTCTTGGTGTGCAATACATTTTTCCAACTCTCCGACACTTTTTGTTGAAACGGATCAAAATCATCAGCTGCAGCCAAATCAGCCTCAACGTTGCATCTGTAATCAGCATGAGCGCTTTATTCACACTTCGGTCTTTCAAGTTTATTACCTAATACAACTGAAAGTATATACCCTAATTCATCACAACACCACGTGCTTTAATTGAATACAAAAAGAAATAACAGTATCTAAAATCATTGTAACAACCATCATAGGAATTAACCACAGGAATAATGGTTGTAAAAATACAAACGATACGATCCATTTCTGCATAGGTAAGAAATCGTAGGAATCTATTTCATAAGAAGACTTTCAACATTTCAGCTCTCATGCTTGTATAACTGTAAAACTAAACCGTAAAACAGCAAAAATAAAATTATAACATATTTCTAGCTCTGGAGCAAATATATATAATAATGGCCAAGAAGCGTGCACAGAAAGATTGTAAAAGGAATATATACTACATACATTACACATGTAAACATCAGTGCACAAACAAATCTTTCAGTAACAAATGTTATCCACAGCAACATAACCTATACAGCAATACGGTCACGGTCGGATCACTATAAAGCAAATCATCATAATGAATCAACCATCATAACTGTATAAACGTAGTCATTAATTAGCAATTATATATTCATAATAACATGCGCAGCTACAATCCCGCATGCCAAAAAAAAACAAACTTCTACATGTATATTCTTACTTTTCAAAAAAAATTACAACACAAACCCTTTTTTCCCCCCCCCTTCGGCTTCCTCCCCTTCAACTTCACGGAGTACAGAGAGCGAATGGCAAGATAAAATGTAATTTTAATATATATATAGATTTTTAGTCAAAATTTGCAACAATTGAAAAGCCTCGCCGAATCTTGGGGACAAGTAGACATTCTAAGATAAAAGGTTCTACGGCAAAGTCTCCAAAGTTCAGCTCCTTTTGACAAAAATGTAGGCACCCCGGATGAAGGGACGGATCCAGAAAGAAAGAAGTTGCAGCCTGGAGTGCCGCGTACCCCTCCTCAAGAAAACACGGACACGGGTTCCGGGGCGACGAGCCCAAAATACCGGGAGGGGAGACTTCTTGGGAAAGTGAAGTCGGTTTCGATTCGAAGGTCGATTTCGGAGGTACCGAGGTACCCCCGTATGTACAAACACCACTATCGAAGAAATGTCCTGACTAAACATTTTCGAACTTTAAATGATAAAAATCCATTAACCAACAAAACAAGGACATCAGATAAATCCTTCATATTATCATCTATACATGAAAGTACACATGGTATATAACTATAAGCAATGAATATAACAGTTACCAATTGCCCACTACTGACTCAAATTAAGACGTTCAATATCATCAAAATCAACGTATTGGGTATTCCATTCACGCAAAATCAGTTGGCGATTTACCAAAATAGCCTTCGCATTGTCCATCGACGAATCGGATTCCTGACGAAAGCGTTTTGGCTCTCGCTGAGCGAAGTGCACGCTTTCAGAAAAATACATCTCCGCCTTTTTCGCCAAAGGAGAAGTCAAACGTAGAAGCAAACGCTCCTCCTTCTCACAATAGAATAGATAGGCAAGAGAGAAACGACTGGTTGGAAATTCACCGGATCCAGGAGTCTGAAGTCGGCCAAGTCGATAACCGACAAAATAGACGGCAAAAAATGGCTGGTTAGGAGATGAAATTTCCGTAATTTCAAGACTTTGGAGAGACGGTAGACAATCGTTCAACAGTTTTGCTCCCACTTTCTTTTCATCATCAGAAAGGTTATGCAAAATGTTCAGACAAAGGGAGGTCAAACAGTCGCCATATCGTTCCACAAACTGTGGCAGAAAAGTGACCATGTTATGGTTGTCCTTCGGATAAGTTGTCTCCAGATAGCGCAAAGTTGGACTTTCCATGACGACATTTTTAAGGAGCAACCAGGGATGGTACGAGGAAAAGGAGCTAGAGCTCCGACTGAAACGATCTTTAGTGATAATCTTTTGAAGAGATTTTCCAGTGGACAAAATAAAATCAAGCGGTCCTTCCACTTTGTAAGAATAAAAGTTATACTTAAAGCACTCCAGTAGAGGAAGTTTTAGCTCGAATGGAACCAAAATTTCAGGACTTTTATAGCTAATTTCCAATTCAAAGTCAGTCAATTTTGAATAAAGTTGGCACAAAATTGAGAAAAACAGGTCAGCATTCCGTTCAAAATCTACTTCCAATTTCAGATACCGAACGGGCGACACCACTGCACTAAAATCAGCAGAAGCCGAACTACAGAAAAATCCCTTCCATCTTAAATCTTCCACGGTTAACTTCCGTAGGGTAGATACAGCTGCTAACTGAAACAGCATCTTCACATTGCAATCCGACAGATGAAGCTCCGTAAGACCAGGATTTCGAATCGAAATGTTCTGAATGGTGGAAAACTTGACGGGAGAGTTAAGGAACTGTCTCAAATTAAAAATCAAATAATACGATTTATTAAAGCGTTTCACTTAGGAGCTGATATGCGTTTTCTTATGCATTTATTTTGTCTGCTAGCCAGACTTTTCTACGTTTTGTTTACAACAAAAACTAGGCTTAAAAACTGAAGCTATTGCAACAGCAGTGTGGAAAAACATAAAAGAGAAGCAACACTATGACGTTTTCTAGTTTTTAGTCAAGTCAAAAAATTAATCGCATATACGATTTTGCAAACGCATTTTAGTCTGAAAATACGATTTATTTCATTTAGCAATTTGAGACAGTTCCTAACTTGAAAATGAACGGATTCTACGACACCCCCATAAGTCAAAGGAATGAAGGCTGACTCGTCACCAACAACACAACAAATGTTGAAATGCTTGATCCGAGGAAAATCACTAAATCCTTCCGGAATACCGAAACAAACCGGATCAACGCTCTCATCAGTAATGAATTCATCGATATTTCGGTTGGATAATCGCTGGATAACTTGCCAGATATCATTGCAATCGACTATGCGAATAATGGAGCTAAAACAGCGCGGCAAAGTTTCCGACAGCTCAGCAAGATAGTACCACCTATCATTACCAGGCCACAAAAATCGCTCCAAATTCGAGGATGTCACCAAATCCAGGACTTCCCGTTCCTTGAGACTGCATGAGATCCCACTATCACGAGAACAAATCAGAGACTTCAAACCGGGACAACAGCGACTCAAAGTGGACAACAAATTTGGTAGAAAATTTCTTGGAACGGAAATACTCCAACCGAAACCTGAAACGTGTATTAAAAATGGATCCAATCTGTGAATACAAAGGGCTGTGGTGAGATAGAGATGGCTGAGACCGCGAGGATAAACGGAAAGAAAATATTTCAGCCGGTCAACGCTTGGGTTCCGACTGAAGCCCAAACCAGACGGTAGGGTCAGCGTGAGAGTATGCAAATTAGGCAGCCACTGGCTGATCCGATCCATAGCAACTGAACTGACAGGAGATGCCAGATGAAGTTTGGATAGATTCGGAAATCTCGTCTGAGCCCATCTGATGAGTTGTGTGATTGTGACGGAACCAGAGTAGGTCTCTTCCAATCCGATCATTAATTCATCAACCTCGGCATAGGACTGAAGGATCACTTTATTCAAGTCTCTACAAAGCGAGCCTTCCAGGAGTACTAGATCTCGCCACGGAATGTAGGAAAAGATTTTGGCAATAATTTCCGTTGGAAGCTGTATTAGCTCCATAGATAAATCTGAAAATAGAACCACTAAAAGTATCGAAACATACAGACATATTGGCATTTTCTGTGTTTTCTTTGTCGGTTCAGAAACGCAAAAAATATTATATACTTTTTGGATTTTAATTGACCGTTGCCACCTTTCTTATTTTGACTGGCTGGCTACACGCAAGCCGCTTAATGAAAGTTTTCGTCTGGATTCTCCGGACCGGCGAGGTCTCTCGGGTCGTTACTGGGGTGGTCATGCCCCCAACATTTGGGGTCACCCCTCCCATTCGACCCCTTCCTAGTGCGAAATTTTTAGAAACTTTGGGCAAAAATCTCAAATATTTTACGGCCTCACCCGAATTTATAGGTCTAAAGTCGCCTATTTTGGTACTAAAACTTTATTTTTGAGCACGTTTTAGCTTAGCTATAGCAGTATGAGTAATACATATGTAGAAAACAGGCTAATTTTACTGTATATGTTACGGACCATGTGTATAATTGCCCCATATGCATATGGGGCAAGAGATTTTGCCCCATATGCATATGGAGCAAGTTCTTTGCCCCATATGCATATGGGGCAAGAATTTCTGTCCCATATGCATATGGGCCAACATCTTTGCCCCATGTGCACATGGGACAAAGATCTTTTGCCCCATATGGAAATATCGGCAATTCTGAGTAATTTTCTTCATTTCAAACATTAGTTCATGCAAAAATATTATTTAACAACGTCAATATTAAGATTGATACAAAACTGAGATTGAAGGTCGAAAATTACAGAAGATAAAATATACGTATATCCAGATTTGAAATTCTTAAAATTTTAAAATTTTGAAAGTGCAAATTTCGTTGATGAAAATATGGAAATTATTATTTAATTTTAGATTAGTTTGGTAGTTTGTAAGACAAATAAAATTTCTTGATTTGAAAATAGTTCGGCGCCACAGTTTGTGGTATTCGTGATTAGCAAAAATAATAACTTTTTGGTGATGATAATTTAAGCTAAAGAATATGTCAAATGAGACCACAAATTAAGTTAATTATAGTTTCACAATATTTTGCTTAGAAATAAAATTTTAATGTTAGAATATTCAATTTCAATCGCAGAATTTGGTATTAGTTCAATTTCAGCTTAAATTATAATCACCAAAATTAGTAAATTTAAAAAATTTGAAAAATTCCAAATCAAGAAGTTTTAGTTTTTGAATTTATTATTTGTGCTAATTACGAAGACCACAATAGTTTGAAAATTAAATTTAAAATATGAAAATCTTTGGAACCGGACTATTTTCACATCCAGATATTTAATTTTCTTACAAAAGGCCAAAGAAATCTAAATATATACAAATTCCAAATTTTCACCAACGCAATTTGCACTTTCAAAATTTTATAATTTTAAGAATTTCAAATCTGGATTTTTCATCTGTAATTTTCGACCTCGAGTCTCAGTTTTGTATCAATTTTAATATTGAGGTAGTTAATTAATGTTTGTGCATGAACTAACTATTGAAATGAGAATAATTACTTAGAATTGCAGATATTTCCATATGGGGCAAAAGATCTTTGTCCCATGTGCACATGGGGCAAAGATGTTGGCCCATATGCATATGGGACAGAAATTCTTGCCCCATATGCATATGGGGCAAAGAACTTGCTCCATATGCATATGGGGCAAAATCTCTTGCCCCATATGCATATGGGGCAATTATACACACGGTCCGTAACATATATATTTTTGCTATTTTTAGTCCATTTTATTCCTCCCAATTTTGGTCATCATCTCCAGTTCGACCATACCCCACTTTTTGCCTAAAGACCCCCCCCCCCGTAGGTATCAACTCTTGTCCTACACGACTGTAGTTTCCAAAATTTAAACGTGGACTATTTCGAAAAATATCATCCGAAATCCTGACAAAGGTGGATACAGCCAAAAAAACAAGTAGGTGTAACATAATTCCAGGCCATAAAAACTGTAGATAATTAGACTCAGCCCGAATTAATTATAAAAATTGCGGTAATTTTAAATATTTTTGATCGAAAAGTGGATGCTTCTGTTTTTAAGCGTACGCTAGCCTTGGAGTTCATTTTAAGCATAAAATAAAAGATACTGCTGATTTGCATCTCGGCCGGTGGCCGGTGTCGTATGCTACTTTTTCCCCCATGCTAGATTTTCCCCCCTAGCTAATAATACATATAAATACGCATATGTGCTAAAATTTACTACGTGTAAGGGGGAAACTTTAGCATGATGACGTCACCATGTAATCCTTTCCCCCTTAGACATTTACACTTAATCATTCACACAATGTTTTAACTGTTTTGAGTGGATTATATATATATATTTTAATATAGTTTTTACAATTTTCTTCTTTTGAAGATTTAAAAAAGGGTGTGAACATCTACAATGTTGTCTTGACGCGAAATGAAAACCTTAGAATTTGTAGGTGAATTTTACATAGGTGTAAGAAATTCTTTAATTTTAATAAAACATTTAAGATTTTTTAGTATAACCAATTGCTAGTTGGATAGCTTATAATTTGTTTTCTAATTTTTCTATAGCCTACAAATTAATAGATATAAATTGAGCACAAAACATATATTTTGTGAAAATAGATTAAACCATAAGTATATTAATTGAAGATTTTGCACAGATTAATAAGTAACTTAAAACAGCTTTATTTTGAGTTTTTTTCAGAATAAAATCATTGTACACCATTTTGGGTTGCATTGTACCAGTTGGAGTATAATAAAGATTACAGTGAGAAGGGAATATATAAAATCATAATACGTTGCACCAAACGTATGTTGTAATTAAGGGAGAACAAAATCGGAAACAAAACAAAACATCAAAATCGAAACCTAAACTTTATTATTATTATTATTATTATTATTATTATTATTATTATTATTATCATTATTATAAATTATTAGCCTATCCCTATTCTTCGAAAGGCGTGGATTGAGCCCACATTCTAGGGGTAATTCTTCAACTTTTGACAATATATAAGTGTTACGTTTCAAGATCGGTGATGCATGGGCTGTACTGTACTGAATTGCAGAAATTCAGCTGAATTTCTTCGAATTTATTTTTGTTCAAAGACTCAGTTGTCCTCATAATATTGTCTATATAACATTAATCACCCACCTGCAAATTAGAATCAAAAGTTGATTCTTAGAAATTTAAACCTTTTAAGGGGAATTTTGGTTTATATGTATTAAAAATGACAATTAAAGTGGGAAATTAAACAGTTAAATAACATCTTATCTTGGTTTATCTTACTTCCTAATACCAGCGCTATGAAAAGTCTAGTTGTATGAAGATTTTTTAAAACGGAAGGAGATTAGGATCGGTATAAATTCTAAATTACAGGTATTATCATTAAAATCGAAAGTGAAAATTTTAACATGTCAAATCCTCCTCTTTCAGGCTAAATATTACAGGGGGAAAATTTGGCATGCTAGAATTTCCCCTTTTAGGCTAACATTAGAGGGGGAAATTTGGCATGCTAGAATTTCCCCCTGGGGAAAATTTAGCATGGGGGAAATTTTGGCATGCTAGAATTTCCCCCTGGGGAAAATTTAGCATGGGGGAAATTTTGGCATGCTAGAATTTCCCCCTGGGGAAAATTTAGCATGGGGGAAATTTTGGCATGCTAGAATTTCCCCCTGGGGAAAATTTAGCATGGGGGAAATTTTGGCATGCGACACCGGCCGGCGAGCGAAAGTCGTCGGCCTGCCAAACACTACTACGCAGCTCGATGCTAAAATGTAAATACTAAACCAATTACTATTACGGCAGGATCTATAACCCCGACGACGAGCGTAGCAATCCTTGACCTTCGTAAGGTATTACACGCATCCTGAGATTCCTCGGAATTAAAAAGTCAAAGCGACAAATTTAACTAAAACCCTGCCACTGTCAATTCCAAGCCAAGGTACGCAACGCATGAACACCCACTAGGCTACTCATCTACTAGAAATTTAATGTCCAGGTTCTCCTGCTATGAACCCGTGGACAAGATATCCTTCACCGTTAGAGGAAAAACTTTCCTACACCAAGAGTACGGCTGACCCCCCCACCCAAAAAAAGTGTGTTAACTTCAAAGAAATTTTAACGCTAACTTTACGTCTTAAAGCCCGCAAACACAACTACTCAATTGGTTCAATGTGCGTCTTTTGTGAGCTTTATGCAAAGATAGCGTGCGAATGCTTTGAAGTGAGAATACACATTTGTGAGGAGGGTCAGACGTTAGCGAACCGATCATGTACCTAGAGCTGATTACAGAGTGCTTGCCTGCTGTCACACTCTTCTATATTATGTACTCTTGCCCCAACGCAATCTTAAAATTTAAAAAAGGGAAGCAAATAGCAAATAACTAATAATCGTAACTCTATTGCCCATTCAACTACCACTCTATTCAGCCTAAATACAAAAATATAGAGCAACCATTCTTTACTGCTGAAGCCTTTTACATCACCAAATTAAACCAGCTTTATAAAATATATGTACAGTACACCAGTGACATCAAAGAAATAATATAAAGAAGTGCAATGCAATACAGCGCAAATTAAGTATAAGTTGCAATCCAACAGTAAACCAAACCAAGCCACTACAGTTAAGAAGTCCAATGAATATAGATCAGCTCGGCTCAAATTAAAAGCAACAACAATATATTATCAGGGCTGTTGCGCGGCCTTCCTCAGGAAAAAGGAATAAAAAAAGGAATTTTGAAACAGAAAAAAAGGAAAAAAAAAGGAATTTTCCCGATGAAAACTGGCAAAAATAACAAACTTTAAAGGCTTCTTGCTACTACGCTAACGCATTAATGTTATTTTTGCTTTAAAAATTTATTCTGATCGGATAGATTCGACGAAGCCGAGCGAGAACTGTTCGGCCGAATTGGAAAATGTTCGAAAATCCAAAATTTTTTGAGAAATAAATGGTACAGATTCAAGTAACGGAATGCCTGGCACTTCAAGAGCAACACTGAAGCTATGTTCTTCTACTATAAGTAGTTTCTAGAGATGCGCCGGGGCCGCCACTACCAAGAGCCGGGCCGGGGCCTGGAAATTGAGGGTCTAAATTAAAAATTTTCAAAAAATTCTTTAAACCCTAGGTGGGAAGGTAGTCGATAAAATTGAGAAAAGAGAAAGAGAACTAAAACTGAAATAGCAGAAACATATTTTGTTTAAAAAATTTTAGCTCCAGAAGTTTTCACTATTCCAGAAAGAAAAGCAATTATCTTGGACGACAAAATTAAATAGAACCGGTCCAGGTTAACATGAACCTCCTATCAAACTCCGCATTGTTAATACATTTCACTTTTTTAAACTGTATATCGCATTCATAAAGAAAACATGCTGTCACAGTAAACTATGTCAGATAATATTTGAAAAAATCTCAACAATAAAACGAGAAGTTTAGATAATGTTAGAAATTTTCTGCAAAGTCCTGGAAGCGACCTACAACCATCAAAATTTATATAATCTTAAGCGTTGTGTAACAACAAATATATGTGCTGAAAAGAATAAAATCGTTAAAATTTGCTATTTCGTGCACTCTAGAAACTGCAAAAACTCAGCCGTTACTTAGCTTAAAACTACACTTTTCCAGCCAAATAGATCAAAATACAAAACGTAAAGCCAAGTCAAGTTATTAAATATATACGTCCAAAATATAAAACCAACTTTGAAATTAAAATCCATACGATGAAAGAGAGAGATTCGTAGATAGGTGTTTTCTAGGAGTTTATGTATCCCGTATTTATGTCATGTATGGACGCTTCAGGCAAGTCTTAACGTTTATGTATTAAACTGTACATTAAGTCAATGGTACTTAATACGATGAATAACAAATATTTACTACTACGTGCTACAGACACATTCATACGAGTTAGGTGCATTCACTCGCTGACCACTCTGCCAGACTGATACTAGTATTCGGCGGGCGTCGTCAGTGGCGTACCGACATACTAGTTGCAGCTTTAGGTCTTTTGAACCCCCGGAGTAGAAAGGTATTGAAAAGCGTTTCTGCCCTGTGGTCCCATACACACGTGTTGTTTAGTGTATGCATGCAAGTAAAAACAAAAACATTCCCCATTATATCATTAATATAATTATATCTATGGCCTGTGGCCAGTAACTTCATCGAGTGCCAGGAGGCACATAATTATGTCGGTGGCAAAAAGCCAGATTGCACAGTGGTTTTGATAGTCATTAGTTATATTGGTGGCGTGAAGCCAGTAATTGCATCTCTGGCCATATGGCCAGTAATTATATCTATGGCCTGTGGCCACTAATTACATCGAGTGCCATGCGGCACTTAATTGCATCAGTGGTGTGAGCTATTTATTTTAACTGGTTTTTTTTGGTAAGTACGAGATGAATGTCCGTTGTATCAAATTTTGTGCAAATCCAACTTTTTTGTATTAATGTCCTTTTTAATACTGTTTTGAACAGTTTATGTGAATATCCTCTTTCTAATAGGCTTGTTTTTAATGATATTAGTTGTTCATAAAAATACTGTTTGCACGAACATATGATAGCTATTCTGCATATTTGGTTATCTATCATATTATTGAAAACTGATTTCGAAATATTTGTAGTCGGATCAGGGAACCGGTTTATGCGGAAGTTAAAATCGTCACGTTTATCATATACCTTGGTGTGGAATAAATTATGGTCTATACAAATATCTAAGTCTAGTACATTTGCTCTATCATTTTGTTCGTTTACTTTATTTAGCACTAATTCAGCAGGATAAATGTATTTATAGTTTAATTCAAGGACATTTTGATCATCTGCCGTGGTTATATCGTCTATGTATCTGAATGTATTCTCTAAATATTCATTTATTGCTAAGTTGTTTTCATTTGTAACGAATTTGTATTCGAAATGGTGCAATGTTATATTTGCTTATGTTGGTGCTGCGTTAGTTCCCATAGGTATTCCTATTTGTTGCTTTGACTTTTTAATTCCGAGGAATCTCAGGATGCGTGTAATACCTGGCGAAGGTCAAGGATTGCTACGCTCGTCGTCGAAGTTATAGATCCTGCCGTAATAGTAATTGGTTTAGTATTTACAGTTGATGACTCGAACTTGCGGAAAACTGAACTAAAGAACTGAAACTTTGAACTTGATATGAACGACATAATGTGGTTAGTTTGAAAATGAGCGAAATCCGTGATCTAAAAATTTTTCACGATGGACCCCCTTAACTGCTAGCTTACCATAGCTAGAGTTGTGCTCAATACGAAAAAAAGTGGGGTCGGAGCCGGTGTCGCATTCCAAAATTTCCCCCATGCTAAATTTTCCCCAGGGGGAAATTCTAGCATGCCAAAATTTCCCCCTCTAATGTTAGCCTAAAAGGGGAAATTCTAGCATGCCAAATTTTCCCCCTGTAATATTTAGCCTCAAAGAGGAGGATTTGTCATGTTAAAATTTTCACTTTCGATTTTAATGATAATACCTGTAATTTAGAATTTATACAGATCCTAACCTCCTTCCGTTTTAAAAAATCTTCATACAACCAGATTTTTCATAGCGCTGGTATTAAGAAGTAAGGTAAACCAAGATAAGATGTTATTTAGTGTTAAATTTCCTACTTTAATTGTCATTTTTAATACATATAAACCAAAATTCCCTTTAAAAGGTTTAAATATCTAAAAATCAACTTTTGATTCTAATTTGCAGGTGGGTGATTAATGTTGTATAGACAATATTATGAGGACAACTGAGTCTTTGAACAAAAATATATTCGAAGAAATTCAGCTGAATTTCTGCAATTCAGTACAGTACAGCCTATGCATCACCGATCTTGAAACGTAAAACTTATATATTGTCAAAAGTTGAAGAATTACCCCTAGAATGTGAGCTCAAACCACGCCTTTCGAAGAATAGGGATAGGACTAAGAATTTATAATATACAATAATAATAATAATTATATAATAATAATAATAATAATAATAATAATAATAATAATGATAATAATAATAATAATAATAATAATAAATTAGGTTTCGATTTTGATGTTTTGTTTTGTTTCCGATTTTGTTCTCCCTTAATTACAACATACGTTTAGTGCAACGTATTTTGATTTTATACATTCCCTTCCCACTGTAATTTTTATTATATATACTCCAACTGGTACAATGCAACCCAAAATGGTGTACAATGATTTTATTCTGAAAAAAACTCAAAATAAAGCTGTTTTAAGTTACTTATTAATTTGTGCAAAATCTTCAATTAATTGAGTTCAACAAAACACATTTTATCTATTAATTTGTAGGATATAGAAAAATTAAAAACAAATTATAAGCTATCCAACTAGCAATTGCTTATACTAAAAAATCTTAAATGTTTTATTAAAATTAAAGAATTTCTTACACCTATGTAGTGTTGTTTCAGTAGCCGATTTTAGTTTCAGTTTCAGTTTCGGTTTCAGTCGGTGGATCGACATCATTTCAGTTTCAGTTTCAGTTTCAGTCGGCGGACCAAAATAGTTTAGTTTCAGTTTAAGTTTCAGTCGGCACTCGGCAACGTAAAATAATTTCAGTTTCAGTTTTAGTTTCAGTTCGCTTTAAAAACAATGGTTTCCAGTTGTCTGGGTTAATATAAAGCACAATTTAATGTTTATTCAGCCTCTCTTACAGCTACAGCAATGTTAACACAATCGAAGCTCAAAACCTTAAAAAATTTCAAGATATAAGGAAAGACTGAAACTAGTTTCAGTCCGAATTTCAGTCCTTTACCCAATATAGTTTCAGTTTCAGTTTCAGTTTCAGTCGGCTGCCCAAAAATGTTTCAGTATCAGTTTCAGTTTCAGGTCTCTTCTCAAAATAGTTTCAGTTTCAGTTTCAGTTTCAGTGACTGAAACTGAAACCTGTACAAAATGAAACCTAGTTTCAGTTTCAGTTTCAGTGACTGAAACATCACTACGCCTATGAAAATTCACCTACAAATTCTAAGGTTTTCATTTCGCGTCAAGCCAACATTGTATATGTTCACACCCTTTTTTAAATCTTCAAAAGAAGAAAATTGTAAAACTATATCGAAATATATAATCCACTCAAAACAGTTAAAACATTGTGTGAATAATTATTTTTTTGGTCAGGGCTCACTCACTATGTAGGCACACAAAGTGACCCGTAAGTGGTGCTCTCCGCAGACCGCAGTCAAGAGGCGGAGAGACGAAGATCACGGACAGAAACATGATCCCCAAGCAGAACTACCATACGGTTATTGGCACCGAAGCACCGCAGTCACGCTCAAGGCAGCAGCAATCGTTAATCCGACTGTTGTTGCTCCCCGCTTGGTAATAGCAACTATGATGGCGGAAAGCTCGGAAAGCCTGCTCGGAAGGCAAAAGGAAATAAAAATATATAGGCTGCAGAAGCGGAACCGTCAGGGGAGACCGAGCTCTAATATAGGAAAGACTGAAAGATGCGGCCTGAGAAGCTCTGAAATGGTAATATAAGTTCCGAACTTCAGTGTTTTCAAAATCAAGGTTTGCAATTTTTAAGATTTAGTTTGAAAAAAATTAGAATAATTAGTTTAATTCAAGTTACAATAGAGACACAGGGGGACCTTTTTCACCCCCAATGCCCATCGCAACTTGAACCTCTAAACAATGTAATTTCTTCAGATATTAGCAGAATGGCTTTATTTGTAGAATGTGCTGGCTGTAAATGCAGTATAGACTTCATAATTAGCAAAGTGTCTACTGAGCCAGACATTCAGGGTTTTGATTGATAATTAATTACTAACTAATTTGGCAAAAACAGTGGGACTTTGTCGATCTCCATCTCTATTACTTGCCCCAGTCAAAAAGCACTGGTCTGATGGTAGTTCTACTGTTTAATTAATGAAAGGTTGCAACTTAGCTGATGATCAGAGGATATGAGGTATTCGGCTATGGTAGTCTTTGTGCCGCGATCGTAGAATCTTTTTAAGGGCACAGGAGAATGCCGCCGCTGGCGTTCTCCCCATTGTGCGATTTGATCAATTACCACAAGATGTAGGACATTTTGAAACTTCTGAACTTCTTATAAAAACTCGGATATCTTTGCCTCAAAATTAAATTGCAGTTATCAATTCTGTAGTTGCACTAATGAGATGTGCAAGCAAAGACACCTTTCATTTAGTGGCGTAAGTCTAAGTAATGATCAATTTCTGATTGTATTTATTTAACGTAAACTTTTTAAAATCTATATATTTATTCAAATTATACCATAAAGCACCTAAATTTCCGCTGAACCAAGTCAATGTTCAAATACGTCATCATGCTAAAGTTTCCCCCTTACACGTAGTAAATTTTAGTACATATGCGTATTTATATGTATTATTAGCTTGGGGGAAAATCTAGCATGGGGGGAAAAGTAGCATACGACACCGGCCCCGGCCACCCAAATTGGGGGGCCGGGCCGCTTCATTGGGGGGGGGCTGTTCCGGTGGCCTGCCCCACCACCGGTCCCCGGGGCCGTGTTCAACACCGGCCACCGGGGCCCCCTTGCCAGAAAAATTTTCCTTACGAATGAATACCTATAGTAATTTTTTTGCATAATTCATACACTTACGTTGCAAGTTTGCGTTATTTTCTTGGCTCTTTGAAAATAAGGAATCCAATTAGAGTAATCGGACCGGTTCCAATTTTCAAAACCGTGTCCGGTTCCGGTTCTAGGGCCCCGGTTTTGGTTCCGATTCTAGCTTCCGGTTCCCGGTTCCAAGTACAAAATTTGTAGTTGCAAGTTTAACATTTTTAACCGTTGATGCAGGCCCCCCTACTAGGTTTTACAATCAAAAGAATAAAGCAATACTGCAGACCAATCTGAAGAAAGCGATAGTAAACAATTAGGTTAAACTTTTTGTTTACTTTGAATTTTGAAGTTTTTGGCTAAGTTTGAATTCGCTTCACTAGAAACGCTGTTACTATATGCACAACTTCAGTTAAAACTTGTCTTTAGTCTGGTCGAGCAAACTAGTCGATAATCAATGGTGCGATTGTACTGGATATCTAAAAGAAGACTGCGCCTTCTGAACAGAGTTTAGAAAACAACGGTAAAACGTGCTGAGAATAAAGAAATAATTTTATTTAATTAAAATATGCAAAACGTGCAAAGAAATGAAATTTCATGAAATTTCTTATTTTTTGACAAGACTTAGAGTGCCTCTAAAGAAGTAAGCAAAGCATTTTCTCACTTTTCCAAGAAACTTTTGTATACAAGATAGTGAAAAATAGATGAAATCTGATAGATTGCCAAAAACTTAAATTAAAAAACAGCAAACAACACCTTTATCTATGCATTGGCAAATTTCACACTTTCCGCATGAAATCAAAACGGGGGCCAGTTTGAGGGCCGTGACCGGCACAGGCACCCGGGGCCGTGTTGAGGCCGCCCCCCCCCCGTTTTGGGGGGCCGCCAGGCCGTGGGCCGGATCCCTAAAATAAAATGGGGGCCGGGCCGTTTGGGGGGCCAGCCCCCCACGGACCGGCCCCCGAACAACCCTAACCATAGCGTGACCTCTTTCCATTTATATCAAACAATCAGGTGTATCAATAACGAACTGAAAGAATAGCGGCAAAACCCAAAGATTCTTATATTTTAAAAGAGCACAAACTTAGAAAGCTTCAACATTCATCTTAAAAATTGGAGCCTGTAGTAGTCATCAGAACGCAAATCAAACAGCCAATGACAAATTGTTCGTTGGCCAAACCAATTGGCCCAGAAATTATCGGCCAACGGCTTGACTGGCCATTGACCGCAACGGCCAACATTACAAGTTATTTTTTTGCATCTTATAGATTCAACCAACACCAGAGATAGATCGGAAGCATGTTTCGCTATATATTGTTATTCCTTAGCATGGTCGGACTATCCTCAGCTCAGCTTGATATGCTACAGCCCGTAGCCGATGCGCTAGGAGTCAGTACCAGCGACCTAATGACCATGGGAATGAACCTTGGCCTGATGGCAAAAATTGACAAGATGAAGACAGCCTTTCAAGATAAAGATATCCAAAACATGAAATTCGCAGAAGTTCGTCAGACTCTTATCGACGAAGTAGGAGTTGACGCTGCCAAGTTCGACGAAGAAATCAAGAAATTAGGAATTACACCAGAGGAATTGGAAGCTAAATTGAAAGCGGCCGCAGACGATTTGAGTCCAGAAGAAAAGGCTGCACTGCAGGCAAAAGCTAATGAGGCGATGGGAAGTGGCAGCGTAGATTCAGGAGCAAAAAAGGACGACGGGTCCAGCGGAACAAACCCGAAGAAAGAATCTTCAGCCGTATCAGTTCTGATCAGCCCAATCGCTCTAGTAACATCTGCGATCGTCATCATATCCACCAAGCTGGGATAGCTGGATACTTATGAAGCCAGCGAAAAGACACTTTTATATTTGGATTTTCAATTAAACATTATAAATTACTTGCCAATTCTGCCTTTCAAAATAAATGTTCAGGATATAATTATCAGCCATTTGAAAGATTGTTGGCTTGGCCTCAGCCAATTCCAATATGATCTTCTAATTATCGTTCGTATATTTTGTATAATTAATGGTATTAAGAGTACATAATATACGAGTATGACAGCTGGCGAGCTCTCTGTTATCAGCTCCCAAGCCATGTTCTGCGCGCTAACAGCCCACCCCCCGCAATTGCGTACCTAGGGAACCCCCCGCAAATCAGTACCCAGTCCAGTACGCAATTGCGTATGCTCACTTTTTCTACCGTATGCCAAGCAACCCACCCCTCCTCGCAAATGTGACCAACCATTCGTCTGTTGAAAAATGGATGGGTCTGGTGGTTTAATGGTGATTTCATGGTCCGTCGCCTCTAGACGCGCGTAAACGCATGTCGACGTGCGTCGAAGCGTGTCAACGCGCTACACTGCCATGTTAACATTTGGAGGCGTCAACGCGCATTGACGCACGTCGACGCGCGTACGCCTCCATACGTGACATCACGCCCTAGTGCTAGGCCACCACTGGAAGCGTCGACGCGCACATTTGTAGCATGTCAATTTACGCGCGCACAAAATGATATTGACGTTTGTAGATGCGCGTACACCTGCGTTCGCGACTATAACACCTTAATGATAGGTCACAGCTGCGGGAAGGTGCCTTCTTACAGAAGAGTGAGCATACGCAATTGCATTGCGTACTGGCTTCTGGGTACTGATTTGTGGGCAGGGTCCGCTAGGTACTCAATTGCGGGAGGGGGTGGTCCGTTAGAACGCAGAACTCATCAGCTCAATAGCTGATAACAGAGAGCCTGCCAGCTGTCACACTCTCATCTATTATGTACTCTTGGCTGCAGGTACATTTCCGGTTCACTAACGGCTGACCCTCCTAGCAACGTCATGTTCACTTCAAAGATTCGAAAGGCTATCTTTGCGTTCTAAAGCTCAAAGTAGACGACACAAATTACACGCACGCAGGCGTTGTATTTTCGAGCTTTAACATGTGAAGATACGGCAGTGAGCGTACAGAAACGTGTACTGGGTACTGATGTCGTCACTACATAGACGTTTGTGAGGGTGTTCAACTGTTAGCGTGCAGAGCAAGTACCTACGGCTGTTAACAGAGAGCCTGCAAGCAGTCACAGTCTTATATAATCATGTGCTCTTGATAGTATTAATTTGCTTGACCTTTTGCCAACGACAGGAATATTCAAACTCCGTTCGATTTACTTACATGGCAATATTCACAATAAATACAAGCACAAAACTTGTACCAGTTGCGAATGTAAACAATAATATAGTACATAACACATTGAATAGGTATCACAAGCTAATAAAATATGTAAATATATAATTTTCAAAAGAAATATTTCCATATGAGAGCTAGATATTCGTAAATGGAAAATAAATACAACTTTTTGCAGTTCTTACACATTGACCTATATACAACATCCAAGTTGTATTTTTCCAAAAAAACTTAAAATAGTTTCATAACAATACCCAACAGCCAAGTTATATGGTCCAAAAAACCTTAAAATAATTTCATAATCAACATAAGAATAAAGTTTTCTTTTATTAAAGCCAAAGCTTCCTTTCCAGTAAATTGTTTATGATAAAGAAGCGTAATTAAGAAAAACAATTCATTGACTTTGCAACCGACCGACAAAAAAATCAACGGAAGTAGGAAAAATTAGTAAATTGAATTCGATGAGACTGGACTTGAACAAACTCAGTAAAGACTTCTGCTACAATACAAACTATGTATGTACACATAACAATGAGCCAATCAATTGAAGAATTACAGAAAAACTGATATTTAAGAGTGAGACTGAAGTCTAGGACAAGAAGCAAAGCAAGATTACCGCTACAATGGGACATCTAAATTTCTTTTAAATTGGAGCAATAATTACGACAGAACCTATTCACAAAACAAATGAACTGATAAAGACGTTTGGACAATAAAAACTCGTACTTATGATTTACCATTACTATAACCAAGAGTACAGAATACATAAGAGTATGACAGCAGGCAAGCTCTCTGTTATCAGCTGTAGGTACATGCTATGTTCGCTAACGGCTGACCCCCCCCACAAACGTGTATGTGCTCTTCAAAGAAATTCGCACGCTATCTTTGCGTGTTAAAGCTCGCAACAGACGCACATTGAACCAACTGAGTAGTTGTGTTTTTGAGCTTTAACACGCAAAGATAGCGTGCAAATTTCTTTGAAGAGCACATACACGTTTGTGGGGGGGGGGGTCAGCCGTTAGCGAACATAGCATGTACCTACAGCTGATAACCGAGAGCTTGCCTGCTGTCACACTCTTATATATTATGTACTCTTGCTATAACGCTGGATAACACGTGTTAACTGTGTTGATTTACTGGAAATTTTTAAATTTTCATGCCCAGAGCCTCGGGCAACTCCTGTGAAAAGGTATATAATAGTGTAATCTTGTTTTATTACGATTACGCCCAATCAATAGGTTCTTCAATAAAATGTAAATCCAAGTTCCTCATGTTCTTTCAAGTTGAGAAGAAACACTGGCACAGCATAGAATGAAAAAATCCATTTCTGCGAAACCCCTCCTGAACAAATAACAAAGGCGAAGACAGCACAGGAGAGTACATACGAAAATAAACCTCAAATTATGCTAAAACAGCAACTAATAAGCAAAAATATAGCCAGGAAAAAAGTCCTTCGAGTCTTACAGAAAATCACTAATAAAAACCGAAACTGTACATAGGTATTAAAGCATTATTTATTGTTGACAAACTGGTGGTATTTCAGTAAGATGTAAGAAAAGGGAGGGTTGCACGAAAAAATTAAAAAATAGAAGCATTAAATTAAACTTTTTATATTAAATAAATCCACTGAGATATCACCAATATACAAAGTTGACCAAAAACATAAACTTAAGTATGTTAAAGTATTGCAGGCAAACACAGAACTTTAGCGAAGTATAGTACAGTGCGCTCTAGGTATGTATTTACATTGCGTGCTAATGTAAAAAACACTGGATAGAAATACAGCATGCTATAAAAAGCACAACAAAAGGAATAAATTATCCGCCTAAAACAACAATTATCCCTAGGGCGCTGCCTTATTGATTATGGCAACACCAGCATAGGACCTTCCTATGCACATACAGGAGGGTAACATAGTCCATGTATCAGTCTTAGGGTTATAGACTTCTACTGAGACTAAGTTTGAAGATCCATCATCCCCGCCCACCGCATAGAGCAAACTGTTCAGGGTAACGACGCCTAAAACAAATGAAATGCAACACAACATTTATCCATGTTTCCAAGGACTGCATGTTCGTTCTCATAAAAAACTGTTAGATTTACAGCGATGACAAAATTGAATTGCAAAAAAATAATAATTGCAGGAAAGCAAGTTTAAGAAATGTTGGCATAATATAACAGGCAGAAAGCAGGGGAAGTTAAAGGCGTGGGCCACCATCAAAAACTAGAGCTTTTAAATTTCGTCACTTGAAAATATATACTTTGGGAACATTTAGTGAGTAGCTGAACCAGAACACTGGCTGTGCTATTTTGTAAGCATGCTGGAAAAAGTGCTCAAAAACCTGAATACCAATTACAAAATAAAACTATAAAAGATTAGAAACCTGAATTCCTCCGGCAAAGGGACATATCTGCAATTGGCTTCCAGCAATCAGTATCCGGGTCATAAACCTCCGCAGACTTTTTAACCATGGGCCCGTCATGACCTCCAACAGCGTACAGACAGTTTCCAATCACCCCAACACCTGTAAGAACGCAAAATGTACACCTCCGAGTTGACACACGGCATTTGAATAAGGTAGGTCGCAACTAGGTACCCATCCTGATTTAATTTAGCGGCAAAAGTTGACTGCAGCAAAGACAAAATCTTAACACGTTCAATATGGAGTCCAACCTTTGACGTCCAATAAGACAACATCTCATCACGCCGCGAAAAAATTCAAAGATAGCTCAAACCGCACAGATTTTGAACTGTACAGAATTCAACGTACCAGCACCACTACGTCTAGTAGTCATTTCTGCGACCGGAAACCACCGATCTTGCTGAGGATCATAGCGCTCCACTGAGCTAAGGCACTGCCGACTTTGACCATCATAGCCTCCCACTGCATACAAGCTGTCTGAAACCGAATTGTTATTTTAATTAAGCTTAGTATTATTTAGATAGTTATTGTCGAAAAAAGAGGGTAAAATCCATCGATTATATAAATTTAACACAGGAATGTAGACCAATTATATGGTTAAGTCAGGGTTTTTTTTCAAAACGGCCAGTGGGCATTTTAGTGGGCAAACTTAGGATTGAGTGGACAAATTTAGAGACTGGTGGGCAAAATTACAAAATTTCGCTAAACGGTTTTTAACCTTAATTTTAACTTTGCTTTAATTAATAACGTGTTTTATTCCATACCATCGAATTTCCTGTCGTTTTCTTTAGTTGTGTCTTAAGCAATCTTAGTTTTCATACAATGCAGGGTTCTTATACATATTAAAACAACAGCAGAGGGTCCGGGGGGGCGCAGCTTTCAAATTTTGATATTTTTGCACATGTTTTGAGTCATAGTTTCGATTTTCTGCAGTTGCATTTTTCTATACATACATACATTCTATCTTTTTTACAAATACAAATTTTGCAACATTTCGAGGAGACATATTATTCAGAAATAGACAATAAGTGAAGTGAAGTGAAGCTAATCAAGTTACAATTTAGCAGTGACATAGGAACCCCAGCGGGGGGTCAGGGGGGCGGCAGCCCCCCAGAAAAAAATTGAAGATTTTTTGAAAATTAGCAATAAAACCGTAATAGAAATGTTCACTTCTTTTATCTCTGTGGTCCAATTTTTCAGTGGGCAAACTGCTGGGCAAATTTAAATTTGAGTGGGCAAACTTTTGGCCGAGTGGGCAAATGCCCCCCAATTTTGCCCAAAAAAACCGTGGGTTAAGTACTTGAAGAAAGTTAAAGAATGCGCCCCTAAAAGCCTTGAGGGTGCACTAAACTGCCGAAGAATTATAATGCAAAATCCAAGATGAACTACGGATAGCAATCCCCAACAAATGCTCACTTTTCAAAACGCCAACGCCAACACTACTTCTCCGCGTACTCATGGGTGCTACCATATGCCATTCTGCGTTTCTTGGATCAAATGCTTCAGCACTATTCAACCCTGAAACATAACGGCAAAAACAATGGGTTGAAATCAGCAGAAGGTACAACACCAGCACCATACACAAGTTAAAGATACAACATAAGCTTCACTTCAATGCTCCTTCCAAAATCATATAAAATGCTATAATGAGCTATCATGGTTGATAACCTGATATGCCAAGAACAATATTTTAAAAGTCTGACATGAGTCAGAATCGAAATCAGTAAATCAGTTAGGTATGTAATTTTTGAAAGCTTCATCCATGTTAAACACGACATACGTCTGCAAACAGTATGTCTACCGCAGTGGCTCGTATATGTAGACAGTTTTGAGGAATGAGGAGAACCATCGTCACCATCACCACCATCACCAACCTGTCGTCTCCAATGGAAGCTGCCTTGCCGCGGTGGAGATGCTTACAGCCTCTGGCCTACCAAATGGTTTCCCCTTTCGGGCTGCCCCTGGTTTGGGAGCCCGCATACCCTCCTTGGATCCCTACGCCGGGACAGCCAATCTGCTACCCCCCTCCAGCCGTGTTTTTCTCAGCCGGGCGAGGCAAACCAGCCCACCTCGGCCGGCTGCTGCTGATGGCTGGAGACGTTGAACCAAACCCGGGTCCGCGATAGCCTTGCGCAGTCTGCGGGCTGCCGGTCAGCCCTCGCTCGCTCCTACTCCATCAGTTGCACAGTCTGCCAGCTCTGGGTGCATGATGGAATGTGTAGTGGGATCTCACCTGGCAGTTTCAGCCGGGGACTGCCTCAGCGGACTATAGACACTTTCCGGTGCAGTCGCTGCACCAGACCTGATCACTCCCAGGCTCCCACTGCCCTCCTACCACCTACCTCCGTGGTACCTACCCCAGCCCCGCAGAGCAGTAAGGCCTAGCCCGCCCTCCACCACGTCAACCAACACGACAGGCTCCGTCAGTCGAAAACGTTCACCGGCCCCGCAGCGAGCTCAGATTCTTACAGTGGAACGCTGGAGCCCTCTCTTCCGCCAAAAGGCTATTCCAAAATCCTGGAGGAAGAACAAATCGATGTTGCCGCTATCCAGGAAACCTGGTTAACAGAGGGAGACCAGTTGCGACTTCCGGACTTCAACGAAGAACACTGCTACAGGAAACGGGACGGCGACTGACTACCCAAAAGCCCGTCGGAGGCGGTACCGCCCTGCTCGTGCGGAAGGGCATCGACTACCTGCGTATCGACACTTCACTGACTGCGACCTCGGACGACTCCACTGACGCCGTCGCGGTGCGACTTCAAGTAAACGGGAACCTCATACCAGTCACCTCCGTGTACGTACCTCCGATCATCCGTACCGCGGACGACCAGCACTCCCAGTCCTTCGACCCTGGAACCCTCCCCAGCACCAGCAGCACTATCCTCCTGGGCGACTTCAATGCCCATAGTGTGCTGTGGGATCCATTCCAACCGACCAACAGCATAGGCGAGGATCTGGAGGACTGGATCACTGCGAACAATCTGGTGATCGCCAACTCTGGAATATCAACTAAAGCTACAGCCCAGTCGGTGCCAGACCTGACGGTTCTGGGTAACAGGTGGGACGGAAAGTTTGTATGGTCATTGCTCGAAGATACAGTCTCCGACCATATGCCCATGCCTACGCTTGAACTGCGTCACCAGCCACAGAAACCAGAAGAAGCCCATGCGCTACAACTTCAGAAAAGCAGACTGGGCTAAGTTCCGGAAAATACTGGACGACCAGTTGTCCCTTCGCCTACCGCCTGAAGAAGAACAAACTGCACACAACCTGATGTCCGCCATCTCAGCATCCTTCCAAGTAGCCGCGAAGGCTGCAATTCCGAAAAACCGCCGGAAGGACGCCAAAGCAGAAAAACCGCCGGAAGGACGCCAAAGCATTCTGGTGCGCTGAACTCAGCGACCAGGCAAGGCTGTGCAGGAACCTGCAAAAGCAGGTAAACAACGATGACCAGGCGAAACGGCAATGGACCGCTGAGACCCGGAAGCTGCGGGAGATGATCGTCGCTGCCAAACGCGAGGACTGGAGGAATTTTGCATCCGGACTGAGGCTACGGTCAGATCCGGCCAAGGTAATGAGGACAATTCGAAGTATTGACGGAAAATGCTCCAATGACTCCAGTGGTGCCACCATCAAATTCGGAAGGCATCTGCTCACGGATGCCGCGAAAGCAGAAGCTTTTGCTTCGGAGTATGCCGCAGTCAGCCGGACGAACCCGGGCCGGGATGCAGTGATCATGAAGAGAAGAAACAGATCATTGCTGAAGAACCCGTGTTCCTGCGGCATGCCGGAACAAAACATCTGCAGCCCCTTCTCACCTTCGGAGCTGGAATCAGCCATCTCGTGCCTTAGAACTAAGAAGGTGCCAGGCATGGACGAAGTCACAAATGAAATGATCAGGAACTCAACGCCGCTATGCAGGGAATCCCTCCTCAGGCTATTCAACCGTTCCTGGACCCACAGCGAAATCCCAGCCTCCTGGAAGAAGGCAATGGTGGTTCCCATTCTCAAGAAAGGGAAACAAGCTGAATTGATCAGTTCATATCGCCCGATCAGCCTGACCCCCGCTATATCCAAACTCATGGAGTCGATGGTCAAACGGCGTCTCCAATATTTCCTGGAATCGAGGAACTTCTTCACTCCAGCGCAAGCTGGATTCAGGATCGGAGCCTGCACTGAAGACCAGGTGCTCAGGCTTTCACAATCAGTCGTCGACGGATTTTCCAACCAGAGGAAGGCCAAGCGAACCGTATTAGCCCTCATTGACTTCTCTCGTGCCTTCGACACCGTGTGGAAAGACGGGCTCATCAATAAACTAATTAGATCTGGCCTGCCTATTTGTACTGTCAAATGGATTCATCAGTTTCTGGTGGACCGGAGGGCATGTGTGAAAATTGGAAGAAAACGCAGCAGTTTCCGGGCTATGCATCAAGGGGTCCCTCAGGGCAGCAGCCTTTCACCCCTCCTCTTCATCGTCTACATCAACGATATACTGGACAGAATGCCCGAGGGAGTGTCCGCCTCACTATTCGCGGACGACCTAGCCCTCTGGATACAAGATGAAGACCTGGGTGCTGCCCAGGAACTGCTCCAGTCAGCCCTAAATGTCCTCCACAGATGGTCCAGGAAGTGGCATATGCAGGTCAATGTGGGAAAATGCGAATCGATGGCCTTCACTACACACAATGCAGAAGCCAAACGCCGTCTCAGCCTCGATTTCAACGGAGAACCGATCCCTTGTCGGGACACCGTCACCTTTCTGGGTGTCACCTTTGACCGCCTCCTCAACTTCGGATCGCATGTCACCAACCTCAAAGCCAAGCTGACCTCTCGGATGCGCGTGCTGTCGTCCCTGTCTGGGAAGGACTGGGGACTGACCAAAGAGGATCTCAGGACCGTCTACGTCACTTTCGTACGGTCTGCCCTTGAATACTGTGCGGGCGTGTGGGGCCTCAATGCAGCCTCCACCCAAACCTGCACGGCAGAAAAGATCCAGAACAGGGCGTGTCGGCTGATCACTGGTTGCCACAGTGCGTCTCCTCTTGAGGCCCTGCAAATGGAAGCAGGGATAATGCCACTCAAACTCCGGATATAGTTTCTGGCAGCGAAATCGTATGAAAAGAACCAGCGCCAGCCAGAAAACAGCCACCAGTTCCGGACAATCCAACCGCCAGCCGGCCGTCAACGAACTCTCAAATCCCAGCGGAGCTGGCGATCCAAGGCGCCGGCAACCTCTGAACTCACCGGACTAAATAGACTCCCAAGAGAACCTCTGTGCAGACTTCCCCCAATGCCTCCCTGGGGACAATCAGCACATCTCGTTACCGATGACTCGGTCCGCCTCACGTGCCCTAAGGACGCGCCCCCTACGGAGAAGAAGAAAGCTGCACAGGAATATTTGACCAGGTAACCACCGGCAGACTATACCCTATGGACAGATGGTTCTGCCTCTGGAGGGACAGAAAGAGGCGGATGTGGCGTCTATGTCATGGAATCAGCCACCGGCCGACGGAGGCACCTCGCCTACCAAGCTGGATCCTTCTACTCCAGCTACCGGGCAGAAGTTCTTGCCATTAGGCAGGGCCTACACTGGCTCCAATCCAACGCCCGCTGGTCCTCCACCAAAACCGTTCGAATCTGCACTGACTCTCTGTCTACGGTGCAGCGGTTTGCTTCTGGTCCCAGAACTATGTGCACGCGAACCGAATCATCTGACATCTGGACCTCTCTCAACTGGCTGTCGTCATTTAGGATCAGCTTCTCCGTGGTCTGGGTGCCTAGCCATTGTGGCATCTACGGCAATGAGCGAGCTGACCATCTATCCCGCAACGGTGCCCGGATGCGACAGGAAGCGGTTCCTGTCGACTACGACACAGCTGTGGCTGTCACCAGGAGGAAAACTATCTCGGAGTGGTATTCAGGTCTTTCCCATGCACGCTCCAAATCCATCTATCGGGATAAAGGCCCAGTTCCGGCTAAATCAGAAGCTGGTCTCCTGAAATCGGAACGAACTATGCTATCCCAACTGCGATCTGGGAAGTGTCTCTGCTGGCGCAGTACCGACACCAGGTCAATCCCACCCTCTACCCATCCCCCCTCTGCCCAGACTGTCTTCAGGATGAGGAAACTTTGGAACATCTTCTCCTGGAGTGCCCTGCTAAAGATAATCCCCGGGGGCTCCCTCTTGACTGCAGCAGTGGATTGGCTGTCCTCTGGGAATCCCCAAGGGGGGTTGTGGACTTCCTAAGGGGTACCGGACGTCTCTAGTCCGGCTATATGGATTCGCTCCGCCAGGCCCCACCGATGATGATGATGATGATGATGAGGTGAACCATAAAAATTTTGGGGTATCTGGGGGCGAGGCCTCCGAGTCCCCTTCCAAGCAGCGAGTTAAACGACATGAAACTAACTTAATCTTTTTTGCGGAAAAAAGCTTATTTTAATGTTACCCGATGGTTAAATGAGCTTAAAATTGTCTCGACTCTTTACGATACCGAGAAAGTGAAAATATTATAAAAACTAATATGGAAAGGTTGAAAAGTTAAAACAGGTGTAAATTTAGTGAAACATGAATAGAGTTCGTGCTGACGGGGCGAAAAATTTTCACAATTTTTGCTACGGGGGAGAGAGGGCGTTACCCGCCAATGAATGCACCCCTGGTCTTCTCTCAAGAAGGAATCACCACGTTTATATAAATCAAAGTATCATTTGAAATGATGAAACTGTGTGTGTACCGCTAGATCCGTCGAAGCCTCCAACTGCATATATCAAACTATTCAGGACGGCCACACCAAGCGTAGAACGCCTGGCTTCCATACTGGGACAGGAAGTCCACGTATCTCGCACAGGATCGTACACATCCACTGTGCGAACACGAAGGCTTCCGTTAAACCCACCAACGGCATAAACCAGACCGCCAAGAACAGCCACACCTGTAACACAGAAAAGTGAGGGATAACGAATCTTTTGCTGGTGCCCAGCATGAAAACTAATGATATCCTTCGCGGACAAGGAGTACCAAATAATTTACAGGCGCACAGTTTTATGGCTGTTTTATGAATGATCCTAACGGGCATGAATTTGTAAGAACAGTCTACATAAAAGAAAACAGCAAACATGTAAATCCACAAAATCTAACAACCACGTCAATTTGATTCAAAGATTTCCATTCCACACAATAGGAGAAATATCTGGATAGCACACCAGATTTTAATAATCACTACCCGTGTCTAATAGGAGATAGCCAAACGTTGCTAACTAATACGGTTTACATGGCAATGGCAGTGACGAAGAACATTACCTGTTGGCTAGCAAGCAAACAAGCATCAATATCACCATATTGTGAACGTAGAAGGATGGTTATTTTCAGCTTTGACCAACGGCTGTCCAGATTTTATTTTCCGCAACAACTTTTCAGTTCAAATTTATTTTCAAAACCTTTCATTTGAAAAAAGAATGCTAGCCAAATCTTGATAATACGTTCACAGCAATTACCACATCGACATCTTCTAACAGGTAAGTCTGCAACCTGATACCACTTTTCCATTTGGAAATCATATACATCGACGTTCCTAATGGCTTTCGGAGCCTGTCCCCCAATAACAATCATCAGCTAAAATTCAATGAAAGCACGTGTTAATAGGGTGGAGTCACTTTGGTCCATGGAAGCAATTGAGGCGGGAGACCGGAGACCAGAGTTGGCTCCGGGTCCAAAATTTCAGACCCGGCCCGGACCCGGACCCGTCCAGACCCGGATCCGGGTACCCGGATCTAAAAAAGAATCACTGCAGTCATAAATTTCACTGCAGCTTTATTAATAGCCCAGTCATGAATAAAACCTGTTATAAGCTTTAGGTAAATTCATTTTACGCTTTACGATAACTTTTATATGATTTGAGTGCTAAGGCTAGTTTGGGATCTCGTTTGGATTTCGGTAGCAGTTTTTTGTCATGAGTCCAGAGACACTATTACTCTGGAGGAAAGCAGGTGAACGAATTTTTGGTGGCTTGTATTTTAAAACAATGTCCTTGAGCCTGTTTAGTAGACTTATTTTTGCGTGCACTGCAAAATCTTATACTAACTCAATTCGAGTTATCATATTTCTGCTTCCAATACTAATTTACATATTTTGTTTCTAGCCCAGCAGAGCAGCATAAGTTAGAAAGACAACAACAACAACAAGCTAGACAACTACTAAACATTCTTTCTCAATGCCTAAGCCTAACACATCGGTTCTACCAATATTTTTTAGAAAAACAACAAATTCTAATGTTTTAACATCCCTAAAGGTACCAAAATGCAGTTTCTTCAGTATTTTGGACCCGGATTCGGACCCGCGGGTCCAAAAGTTGGACCCGGACCCGGCCCGGCCCGCGGGTACCCGGACCCGGCGCCAACTGCCGGAGACCGCCCTCTCCGAAACCAGACAATCATAAAGAAAATTTTTGTCTGCGCTACTCTCAATAATTTTCAGCGATTCATTGCTTGATGATATACGTATACTACCTTTCAATAACAAAGTTTTTGACATTTTCAAAAAAATGCCGTCGGTGCAGAATGCACTCAACATTCACTTAACCTACGCTTCGCCCCCAGCAGAGGCCCCCAAATTTTGTGAGGTCGGCTCTTCGAAGAAAAACTCGCTTGTGTGTCACTGCTTTGGATCAATAGTCGTAGTTACGAATTTCATTCATTATCTCACTCAATAGCTCCATAATAATATGTTCTTGAAAACGAAAAAGTAGTAGACTTCAAAATCAAGCCGGGTCAGAGTTATCCAGGTTCAACACAGGATAACTTGAGAAAATTAATATTTCTCTTAAAGCACATTAAACTAATCATACAAAACTTTTAGCAGGCTCCTCTTTGTTAAAACGTAAACAAACACACTTAGCGGCAAATTTGTAGGAATTGAACGTCAACATGACGTGGTGCAAATGTTATTCCGTAATGACGAAAAGTAAGGACACTACACAACGCACCGAAGAATGTTTGCATAAAAGTAGTGCCAGTGTATAGTTCTCACCGGTTAATACCGCAATTTCATTCCAATTAAGAAAAATAAGCCAATTATTAGAACTATTTTCCCGGACATTATCAACCTACTTTTGGCATACCAACTGGCATCCGTGGCTTAATGCGTGGGGACTGAAACATCTGCCGTTGTTCTGCCTTCAGCAAATGATACTTCATGGCTTCAATCAGAAAATCCTTGCAGGCAGGACTTTCTCGAACTAAAGGTTCCGATTCAACCTAAAACATTAATGTTGCTTTATGCATAAACATTAATGTTGCTCTATGCATCTTCGACACCAAAAACCTATCACCAGGGGGATTCGCAACTTTCGCCGATAAGAATGAAGTTGAAACATTGTCGATGTTTGTTCAGATATACCTGGGGTCAATTGTATAAATATCTAGTTGCAAAATCCGCAACTACATAGTGGATTCTGGTTTGCGGATTGCGCATTGTTGGTGTTGCATAAACGTCTAGTGCGAAACTAGCAACTAGCAGTATTAGTGTGAGTCAAGCGGCGTCATAGTTGCTTAGTAGCACTAGCAGCTAGGCTGAGTAGTAGAAAATTTACTAGTGCTAGTAAAATCGTCTAGTCATTTCACCTTTGATAACTTTTTGAAATTCTAACATTTATCGATGAAACTTTCACAATCTATACCTTGCTTTATTAATCTTCAAACAACCCTGAAAAAATTGTGAAATTTGGTGATATTAATTTGAGGACGTTATGATTTTTCGATGATTTATTGTTAATCTACATTTCCTGGCTTTTTCCTACAGGGGGTGGGGCCCCCCAGAAATCCGTTCCCCCCCCAGACTTGGGTCGCCCCCCCCAGGATTCGGGCCTTCCCCCCCCAGAACCCCCCCCCACCCTGAAGTGCCCGGAAAACTAGGGTTTTGAGGGTAAATTTTGAAAAATTTTTCCGGCTTCGCCGAATTTTTACCCATTTTTAAGCATTTTTAGCTATTTTAAGCTTAAATTTAAGTTAAAAATAGTCAATTTTTTAGCTCAGCAGCAAAAAATAGCTATTTCTAGACATTTTTCAAAAAAAATTTCTTCCCCCCCATAAATCCGAGCCCCCCCCCCCCCAAGACCTGGGGGGGGGACCCCCCAGACTTCCCCCCCCAGAAATTTTTGCCTATGAAAAAGCCAGATTTCCCCCATACGCAAAGCTAGTACTCGCATTAGCATTTTGCAAGTGTGCCGCTAGCATTGAGAGTGTGTCAAGTCTAGCAACTTGCTTAGTTAATTTCGTCTAATCGCTGGAAATTTTTATGCAACACTTGAAATGCAAACAAGTAACTAGTACGCTAGTAGTACTATCAAATCCGCACTCGTAGATCAGCAGATTTTTATGCAATTGGCCTCCGCTCTGTATCTTCTGGTCTAAGCAAAAACCTACAATCTAAAACTGTTTAAACTATTTCCAAATACTATACGTACATGTGCTTGCGGAGGGGGAAGCCCATCCCCCCTCCAGAAACCAGATTTTTCCGGTTTTACGGGCAAAAAACGGAAAAATCCGGTATTCTGGCAGCTTCAGGCCGCCGGTCCCCTCAACTTCACCTACTGCAAATGTCTGCCAAAAAGCAACTTGGTTAAGTTTTAGCCTGGCAAAAGGGTACCAAATGTAGCTCATGAGTTTCCCACGTCACTGAAAAGTGTTTGAAATCTTGCTACGCATTTTAATCAACCAGCAGACTCTGGTTTTGTCGAATTGTTCAGTCAAACACCGTGTTTGTCTGGCGTTTTCATTTATGCATATCCAGTGGACCAATATCGACCCAAATCAAGTTTAAAAAACATCTGCTTCTTTTTCTGGCACAGAACCCCTATCCAGCCAACATCCAATTAAGAATATGATATTTAGTTTGCTAGCTACACATCGCATAATGATGCCATCCTTTCAATTGCTCGTTCCTCATTTTACGACTTTGACTGAAGTATACATTTTCAGGAAATTTTGAACCACAAGCTCATTAAATAAAAAAATCAAACAGATATATATTGCCAACAGTTATCTATCGTCAATCTTGCCAAGAAAAATTATCTAAATGTAATCCGCTACGTACAATACAACACAAACCAGCAATTACAAGCAACTACGAAAGGAGTCGGCGTCAGTTTTATTAGTGTCTGCTCTGCAATAATCTCACTTTATCAATAAGGTATTCTTGTGACAGTAAAGGCAAGCGAACATATTCCATTAAATCAGCAAGTGCTCCTTTCCGTCGCTCCGGATCGTATCGCACCCAATAAATTAAGGCTTCGAATACCTGAAACAATATTGCGTCCTAAAACAACTGGAAATTCATATTACAACATTTAGTTGTTATATCGTTCAGTGCACTAAACAATTTTAAAATCCACTTGGTAGTCGTTGCATAAACCTTAATTTCAAGACAAAAGTAAAATAGCTACACAAATAAAATTAGCAAAACAGTGGCCCGATTTTAAAAAAATCCTGGTGCCAACACAATTAACACAAAAACAATGTTATGTCAATAAATTTATTAGTAACACGTCAGCGAAAATTAAGTACATCGTTGAAATATGCAAAACAAACTTTTTCTTCCGATGGCACCGTAAGGCGATCACTAGAGATTAACTGAGATACTTGATCTTTGTTGAGAGATAGAAATTCCTCACATTGTACCAGGTCACTACAACACAGTCAAGGCAAAATTACGGATAAAGACAAAATGGGAAACAATCAGCATTTTTAAGAAACCATTATTAGGGATATTGGGAGGGGGGAGTGAGAAGAAAAGGGCAGTGTACGACCAAGGGCAAATTTTGCCACCAAAAAAGGAAAATCTTCCTGATGAATTAAGACTAGTGGTCTTGGAAAAAGCGAAGAATCCCAAAACATATATATGTCGTGGTTAGATAGACAAGTTGGTTAGATGGACATCTAACCACTCAAGTTGGTTAGATAGACATCTAACCGGTTAGATTGTAAAGTCAGCGTTAGTTTTACAATCTAACCGGTTAGATAGACAAATTTCACTATCTAACCAACTGTTTTGGTTAGATGGCCATCTAACCAATGCAGTTCTGGTTAGATTGTAAATGCGAATGTTTAAGTGTCTTGGAAAGTATTTTTATGACCAAACGGGCTAGTTTTATTGTATAACTAAACAGGACTACTGTAATTGTATGATACTGTTTATTTGATCCGCAAAAGTTATCAAAATATGCTATATGTTGTCAAAATATTTCCAATCTTCTATGTGATACATAAACATATTTAACTTTTAAAACTTTGAAAATATAATATGTCTATCTTAATGTCTACTTGAAAAAATACTTTCTAAGACACTTGAAATTCCTATTGTATTATAGGGGGGCGCGATAGCGCTCCCCCTATAACATGGGTGTAAAAGGCTCAGCGCGGCTCTTAGAGACCCGTTCGAGCACCGTGCCAGCTAAATACTCAACCAAAATAGACAAATTTGGTATCGTTGGAATCAGTACGACGAGTACAACAAGTATCAAAAAAGTTTTGGTCAAAATTTTCAACTTTGAAAATTTTCGCTTCCGGACAAGTTAGGTCCGTTTGTTTTTTTCCGTGTAAGTCACGCTTGGGGAAGCCGTTTTAGTCGAACTCAAAAACTGAACGATCTGAGCATTTTCAGCCGGTGAAGTTTGGTTTTTCTGAGAGTAGTATTTGTGTTAACGTACCTTTTGGACAATTTTCCGCTGCCCGGCCCGGCCGGCCACCTGTGCGGCCGGCCAAAGGTGGCCTGACCGCTAAGATGGCCAAAAAAGGCCAATTTTGTGTCACGGCTACAGGGCCCGGGGAACAAGCTAGAGAGACGCGGCTTGTTGCATAAGAAACTTTGGGATGCGTAGCGTGTCATAACCGAGGCGATTTTCGATATCTGGCCGGGATCGTTCAGGCGGCCGGCCCAAAGTTGGTCCGGCCAAATGGCCATTTTGGAAAAATTTCTAAGTCCCAACTCCGCAGAAAAGTCAAAAATAGGCCTAAATATGCTGTTTTGGGCCATATAGTGGGACGCATATACGGGTTATCGGGTCGCTGAACACGATGAGCATAGTCGCAGCGCTGTGCGGTGCTGCTATCTTGCTGTACTGTTATGCAGCAACCATAGCACGCTGTCTGTAGACTTACTGTAAACGGTTAAACATATTAAACTTGGTGATAATTGTGTCTGTAGTAAGGGGGAACTGTAGCTATGTTAGATGGTGCACTCTCTAGCTTCCACCGTGCTGTATGTGCTGTCCTAAAACACAGCACCGTCGATAACAAGTTATTCATTTGTCACTGGCATTTGAAATTCGTCATACAGATAGTTTAGGACATGACAAACTATTATTGATAGGTTTCGTATACCTATTACGATGTTACTATATGGTTGCGCTGTAGTAGAGTGCTGCAGAAGTACAGCACGGCCTATAACTAACTACAGAAAAGTTGCAATCGTCTGAAATTCTGCAGGCACGTGCAGAATAGCATTGGAAATCATGCCGTAAAAGTCTCCTTTTTTGGCAGTGACGTTTGCGTCTAGCTGCCCTGCAGTAGAGTGCTGCTGAAGTACAGCACGGCCTGTAACTAGCTACAGAAAAGTTGCAATCGTCTGAAATCCTGCAGGCACGTGCAGAATAGCATTGGAAATCATGCCGTAAAAGTCTCCTTTTTTGGCAGTGACGTTTGCGTCTAGTTGCCCTGCAGTAGAGTGCTGCTGAAGTACAGCACGGCCTATAACTAGCTACAGAAAAGTTGCAATCGTCTGAAATCCTGCAGGCACGTGTATAATAGCATTGGAAATCATGCCGTATAAGTCTCCTTTTTTGGCAGTGACGTTTGCGTCTAGTTGCGCTGCAGTAAGAGTGCTGCTGAAGTACAGCACGGCCTATAACTAGCTACAGAAAAGTTGCAATCGTCTGAAATTCTGCAGGCACGTGCAGAATAGCATTGGAAATCATGCCGTATAAGTCTCCTTTTTTGGCAGTGACGTTTGCGTCTAGTTGCGCTGCAGTAAGAGTGCTGCTGAAGTACAGCACGGCCTATAACTAGCTACACAAATGTTGTAATCGTCTGAAATTCTGCAGGCACGTGCAGAATAGCCTTAGAAATCATGCCGTACAAGTCTCCTTTTTTGGCACTGACGTTTGCATCTGGTTGCGCTGCAGTAGAGTGCTGCTGAAGTACAGCATGGCTTATAACAAACTACAGGTAACTTTCTGCAACTTTCTAAAATATTCTTATTTGTAGTGGATGAGGGTTTTCTGCCAAAATCTTTGTACTTTGTAATTGCTACTTTTCAAGCTTCTTTGTTCTATGGCTTGGTTGACTGTTACGTAATCATTGGGGGAATTTTTAAAGTTTCTTTCATAAAGCTTTAACATTCTTGCTTGTTTTACTGAGAACCTTAAAAATGAAATAGGACAAGAATAAAAATGCTCCGATGGAGCATGAAAAATGCAATATGGGTGACACTGGGTTTTAAGCAGACAGAGGACTAGGGTTTAAAACGTTAATATGGGAGGGGCACGTTGTAAATGCCAGGAGGACTAGATTAAAAGCGCACTAATATGGACCAGCTTCGCTGAACAACCCATATTCGCGGGTACGCATGCTCCACTCCGCATTTGACCTTTATTGTCTTAAGTTCTAAATTCGTCAGCTTTCCAGGCGAGCTTGCTGATTTTGAAATATTATGCTTTGCTTTATATACTTCAAGCGTTTTATAGTGAGTTACCAGAGCGGAATTTGTGACACCAATTTTTACTGCATATATATGTCGTAGTAATTTCTGTATTCAGTAAATACTGTATTTACTGGCCGATTTCAGTAAATACGGTATTTACTAGTAAGAATGGTATTTTCTTTAAACTTCCTATCTTTACACGTAAATACCATTTTTACTGAAACTCGTCCAGTAAATACTGTATTTTCTAGTAAATTCTGTATTTTGTCTTAAACGCCTTTGTCTTTGTGTGTGGCTAGAGGTTCAAAGGGCATGCCGACGTCATATTTAAAGCCAAAAGATAGGTCATACATTATCACAATATGTGCAAAGGGGGTGCATTAAGATAAACCCCAGACGTTAAAAATATTAGTTTACAAAACTAAGAAACTGTTTTAATTTTAACGCAGTTTTTAAAATCAAAACAGATATGTATGTATTATACAATCATAGTGAATTACGATTAATTAAAAATTAATACGTTGTTTAATGGTTTTAATCTTATATAGTTTTCGTAATATAAAAATACACGAATAGCACTTTAAAACTTTAAGTAAACTTATAGTGTATTTATTTTTGGGTTCTGTATAAAATACAAAATTTATTAGAAAATACAGAAAACGTACATGTATCTGTTTTGATTTTAAAAACTGTGTTAAAATTAAAACAATTTCTTAATTTTGTAAACTAATATTTTTAACGTCTGGAGTTTATCTTAATGCACCCCCTTTGCACATATTGTGATAATGTATGACCTATCTTTTGGCTTTAAATATGACGTCGGCATGCCCTTTGAACCTCTAGCCACACACAAAGACAAAGGCGTTTAAGACAAAATACAGAATTTACTAGAAAATACAGTATTTACTGGACGAGTTTCAGTAAAAATGGTATTTACGTGTAAAGATAGGAAGTTTAAAGAAAATACCATTCTTACTAGTAAATACCGTATTTACTGAAATCGGCCAGTAAATACAGTATTTACTGAATACAGAAATTACTACGACAGTTTAAGACAAAATACAGAATTTACTAGAAAATACAGTATTTACTGGACGAGTTTCAGTAAAAATGGTATTTACGTGTAAAGATAGGAAGTTTAAAGAAAATACCATTCTTACTAGTAAATACCGTATTTACTGAAATCGGCCAGTAAATACAGTATTTACTGAATACAGAAATTACTACGACATATATAGCAAGGTTCACAAAAAAAAAATCACCCCGAAAATTCACAAAAAAAAAATCACCCACCTAGACGGCTAACAACAAGCCGCAGCCGGAAAATTTTTTGCATGGTAATAGCCACAAGTCCCAACCCCAACATATGTAAGTTTGGCTGCCGAGGCTCAACTCCTCCGACTAGGGTGCCCAAAATAGTCGACCCACCCAAAATCGGACCCTCGGACAACTCCGGACCAAAATTGAAATTTTTGCTGGTACTCACTATGGACTTTGCGCAGGTACCCCATATTATGCATGTGACAAGTCCTAACTCTAAGCTATCCAACCATATATTGGATTCCCTGCCAGGTCCTCTGGGTTCGCCACCGGTGGGTGATTTTTTTTTTGTGAACAAGTTCACAAAAGAAAAATCACTATCAACTTTTTGTAAAATGCCTCTGGGGCAACCGCTAGGGTAAAACTAATGCCAAATTCGAGCTCAGCCACCCGGAAAACCTATATAGAGCATGTTTTAGGTACCTCAACCCCCTTCTGGCAGACGGTCCGGCCGATGGACCCGGCCCGGACCCTCCGGACCCAGGGGGTGGTCAGGATCACCTATCTGGGCAAAGGCTACCTAAAAACTAATGCCAAATTTGAATTCTACGCACCGAAAAACCTATATAGGCGAGTTTTTAGGCTTCTGGGACCTTGAAATAAAATTTTTGGTCAGTCACGTGACCCCGACCCAGGTCACGTGACCCTAGGCCAAGTCACGTGACCATTCCAGATACGAAATTACTCCGCCAAATTGTTTGTTCTGTGCTTACTAGAGCAATAGAACACAAAATAAGTGGATTCCTAGCTTCCTGGTATCAATAATAAAGGTCAAGCACATTGGTCTGGGTAGCCACTTTGGACCCGGGGGCCGAGAACCAAAATTCGAAGTTCAGCCTGTTCAAAAAAACTTGGGGGTCCAAATTTTTTTACGTAATAACACTATGGACTATGCTCTATTTATGCATGAAAAGAAAAATTTCCTAGCTATATCCTGAGATCAGATCCGGTGGTGATTTTTTTTTGTGAACGAGTGATTTTTTTTGTGAATTCGTTCACAAAAAAAAATCACAAAAATTTTTTATTACTCACGCTACACGAGGGCTACCGGCATGAAATTTGCACCATATGTAGAGGGGGTCACTACCGTTCCATACGTACCAAAAGTTTTTCGATCGGACTTCATTTGCGAAATTGCCAGCAAAAATTCGATTTTTGATTTTTTTTTTGTGAACCTTGCTATACATGTCACAGTCACTGAAAGGTCATATCACTTCCAGTGAAACAAAGACATATGCGTCAGTGAACCGGCCTTTTTCTGTGCAACGTACTGTATATTGTATTAAGTGTTGGATTATATGTATTAATTAAATTAATTAAATTAAGTTGCTGTAAGTTGTATTAATTATGGAATGTTAAGTATGACGAACACAACTATATGTATATACGTAGTAATAGCTGCAAAGTCGTGCCGACAAATTGTTAAACTGTTATTGAAGGATTGCCGCCAGCATTTTTGTCTGGACAATTTCCGCGAATATGGGTTGTTCAGCGAAGCTGGTCCATATTAGTGCGCTTTTAACCTAGTCCTCCTGGCATTTACAACCTGCCCCTCCCATATTAACGTTTTAAAACCTAGTCCTCTGTCTGCTTAAAACCCAGTGTCACCCATATTGCATTTTTCATGCTCCATCGGAGCATTTTTATTCTTGTAAGTAGATTTATATTGACAAATTTGATAATTAAGATAAAGGCTTGAGATTTACGTACTTAAGATTTTCAAAGTTTTAAAAGTTAAATATGTTTATGTATCACATAGAAGATTGGAAATATTTTGACAACATATAACATATTTTGATAACATTTGCGGATCAAATATACAGTAGAATAAACAAATTGGCATGAATGGGTTGCCGCTGGCATTTTTCCTCTTATAAACAAGATATATAAGTCAATTATCCTACGATATTACTCCTTGTCCCTATGACAACTTTTTATATACCCAAAGAGATCTTTCGATTGATACCCATATTATCGTTTTGCCATAACTTTTGATTTTGACCCATTTTGGCCGGCTTTGGTCATATACCCCTTTGAGGCCCCGTAACTCATTTCCTCTACATTTTGGTGCTTTGGTCCTATTACAACATTTTATCTACGCAACGAGAGCTTTCGAATGATATCCACGTTGGGCGGTTTCTGTTACTTTCAGTTTTGACCCATTTTGACCGATTTTGGCCATTTTTGACCCATTTGAGGCTGCGTAACTCATTTTTCCTCCACTTTGTTGCTTTGGCCCTATTACAACTTTTTATCTACGCAACGAGAGCTTTCGAATGATACCGGCATCGACCGGATACGACAATTTTCAGTTTTGACCCATTTTGGACGGTTTTGTCCATTTTTGACCCCTTTGGAGCCCCGTAACTCATTTTCTGTACATTTTGGTGCTTTGAACCTATTACAACTTTTTATCTACGCAACGAGAGCTTTCAAATGATACCGATATGAGCCCGATCTGAGAACTTTCAATTTTGAGCCATTTTGGCCGTTTTTGGCCATTTTTCACCATTTTTCGCCTCATAACTCAAAATGAGTGCATTTTCAGGCCTTGACCCAATTACAACTTTTTCTTTACTCGTCGAGAGCTTTCGAATGATACCAAAATTAGCTCATTTGGACAACTTTTTTATTTTACTCATTTTTACTCACGGGGGTGCTCCGGGAGCACCTCTGCTCCCCCGGGGCTCCCCGCGCTTCCGGGAGCAGTTCAAGTCAAGACCTTCAAAATGAGGTATCAACCACCTCTCTACCCCTTTCCAATCTCGAGATAGAGGGGGGGGACACATACGGCAAGAAATAATAATAAATAATAAACTAGCGCTACTGCAAGAATGTGTTGCCCACAAATGGTTTTTCTGTTTATTTTTCTGCCATAACTTTCACCAGAAGCATTTCCGGAAAATACGGTAATGATGAAAATTACTCAGCACGACGAGCGCTTTCATTTGAGTACCATATCGACCACTTTCGGAAAAATTTTTCAAAATCCGGAATTTTCCGGATCGAATATCTCGAAATCCGGAAATTTTCCGGAAATTTCGATTTCAGTTTCGAAATCAGTGCGGTCGAGTTACCCTATGACCAACTTTTGAGCGAAATCGGAGACAAAAAATTTTTTGGTCCAAAATCCGGGTTTCCGTGAATTCCCGGATTTTCAGTTTTTCGGCCATAACTTTCGCTAGACGCATTTCCGGAAAATGTCGCAAGAAGGAAAGTTGTTCAGCTCGACGAGCTCTTTCATTTGAGTACCATATCAACCACTTTTGAAGAAATTTTTCAAAATCCGGAATTTTCCGGGTCTAATATCTCGAAATCCGTAAATTTTCCGGCAATTTCGATTTCAGTTTCGAAATCAGCGTGGTCGAGTTACCCTATGACCAACTTTTGAGCGAAATCGGAGACAAAAAATTTTTGACCAAATTTTGGATTTTGAAATTTCGCCTTGGTCCCCCCTTACCAACCGAAAAATTCCGGGATTCACCATTCCCGGAATCCGGAAGATATCGGAGCCATCTTGCTTCCCGGAGATGTCCTAGTTAAGGGCTTCAAAATGAGGTATCAACCACCCCTGTACCCCTTCCCAATATCGAGATCTAGGGGGGGGACAGACGGATAATAATAATAACTAGCAAAGTGGCGAGAATGGGTTGCCGCGGCATTTTCCCTTTGGGATGACGGATTTGCCCATGTATACAACTTCATGCAACAACAATTGTACAAAATAGTAATGTGACTGTATATGAAACTAGAAAGAAACAGCTCAAATTTATCGAAAAGGAAATTTTCTCATTCTCAAGTATTAGAAAGATGACTAGAGGTTTTTACCTATTTGACAGGCTACATTAGCACAAAATATTGAAATTAACGATATATCGCACCACATATTTCGAGATGTTTTTGTAACAGATGCTAATGTAGTCCGGCCAGAGCCCCGTCAGCGAAATCCGAACATACCACGAGAAGGTGGGGTTGACTTGATTCGCAAAGTTTTTCCTTTACGAACCCTTATGCGACCACAGTGTGTGGCCAGGAGTGTATGGAAATCTGCACCTACCAGATAACCACGAACTCCCTCCGTTCTCCTTTACAGTTTTTACATATACAGTCACATTACCATTACACAGTGTTATAGAAAGAATACAATATTTCAGGTAGATTAGATGTCTATTCATGCTGTATATTTCGGCACTTTCTCGCCTTCATATTAAATTTTCTCAAATCTTTTCGAGTACTTACGTATCAGAGTCACCTCCACTGGATCAGTAAGGGATGGACACTGGTACAGTTTATGAAAATCTACGTACGTATATTATACTAAACAAATTCAAGAAATAAATTCTAGTACAATTTAATGCTACAAAACGTACACACGCATACTTTAGTTAAAAATTGTATTGCGAAAGGAATTGCTACGTTGAACACCTCACTCAAGCATCGATTCAAATGGCATCGACACAAACTATCAAACATTGTCAGACCACCATATCTGAATACTGAACTTTACACATGTTCATGAAAGACTGAACTGCATCAGTAACAGTCTAACAGATCATAAACATGTTTAATGACCTCGACAATAGAAAAGATTGATAAGCAATTAGAAATTAGAATTTTCCCACGGAAATTGCTATGATGCACAGTATTTTAAGATGCGAAATTAACTCAGAATGCCTAAGATGACATAAATTATGCAGACATAATTTTGACTATGCAATTCAACAGCTCCATCGTGATAACAGTGAACTATCCTTCGATTTTTAAAATTAGTGATATCCTCAAATAAACTGGACAATTATTGAAAGACATTAATGATAAGCACAAAATTTGAGCACTAAAATCTTGATAGCTGAACTGCATCAGTAACAGCTTTCAATCTTTCAAATTAGAAATTATGATTTAACAAATCAGATACATAATATATACAACAACAGACAGTACACAATACATACACAGTAAGTACAACAATTCCGATTACTAAGTATTCATAGGCAGTAATACAGTCAACATTACAACAATACACTTATATATATACATTTTACAGTTCTACGTACATTTCTTACTTTTCTTTTTTCATTTTTTTCGTTTTTTTCATTTTTTTCATTTTTTCATTTTTTTTATTTTTTTCCATTTTTTTCATTTTTTTCTTTTTTTTTCTTTTTTCAATTTTTCTTTTTATCTACATTTTACTATATACATATAAACTACGTACACAGGCATACTACAAAATAAACAACAACAATACTAACAAAATCAGTATCAGGATTCAAATACAGTACGTATTACATAATGCTGATGTGCTATATAACATAAGGAATAGGGGAAACAATAACTGTTCTCAGAGCGGCAAGAGTCGAATACCTGAAACCTGCACGACATTCGTAACAGGATTCAGATATATGGATCAAGGAAAGGGATGTATAGAGGTTGGTGGCAGTGTGCTATACTGCTAATCTGTTCCAAAGGCACAACCATTAGGGAATGTTTGACTAGTCACCGATCTTTTCGAAAAAGACCAGATATGCATTGGCTAGGGTAGGGTCAGGGCGATCAGCGACGGTCTTCACAAGTTCATCGCTAACAAGAAGCCAATTACTGCCACGGGGAACCCAGCATTCATAGTGGCCTGAAGAAATCGTCTCTCCGTGGTGATTAACAATGGCAACACACTTGTAGGCAGTATTGCTAATCACCATAATGTTATGATGGAAATTGGAAAAGGAAATGTCTTGCCGTTCCAGGACACGACGGCCGTGGCTATCGGTTCCCGTCATCTGAAACAGCATAATCCGGACAACCAGAACTTGGGGAAGGTGTTGAATTTCCGACCAGATATAGCTTCGATGTCGACCACCACATCGAGCACAGTCAAGGTCCTGGTCAGAAAGGGTGGGTGTGCCCTGGCATAAATTGTCCAGGGCTTCAGCAAAGTCAATCTCGCCAGCAGGGACTTTACAATTGATGGTATAATCAGTGATGGGAGCCCCAGCTCTCACTGTTTGACAATCGTCACAGCGAATGTATCTACCATTCTGGGACAAGAAAAGCTCCTGCACAGAATTGCTACAGCCGTCAAGCATAGACTGTAGGAATAGCGAAGCGTCCTGTTGTTGGTTGGCCATATACTCTTCGTCCACAACACGGCGCAATGGAATGCTAGATTCGTGGACAGGACCTGGCTTTTTGGCACTGGAAAAATATTGGCCAAGAACCTTTTCAGTGGGGTTCCTAGAGCGGAGGCTCACCAATCGCTCCAAGGACTTCAGACTAATGAGGGACTGGATAAGAGAATTGGCATAGCAACAATTCTCCCCTCTATTGTGTAGAAGCAGTCCAGAATGTCTGAAGATGGCTCTGGGTACCACTGCAGTCGCTTCACCACGAACACCCGTTATTGATGGCCCCGCAGGTTCAGTGATAGTCCGCTTCTCAGTTTCCTTGCCCCTTCCTTTCCGTGTTGTGGAGGCAGCGCGTTTCCCTCTTAGTTTTGGACGGGTTAAATGCGTTTCCACAGGAACCGTCAGGGGCACACCAGTGGATGTCTCCGGTACAGGCGGGCCCACGGACCGGACATAGGCAGACTTTACATTTCCAGTCGATCTCTGCCATTCAATCACCTGCTGTCGTGAAACAGCAACAGCACTGGGCCCAGGAGCTTCCTTCTGCTGAGAGCCAACAGCAGCAAAGATAGCTTCATGGTCGGAATAGTGAGTGGATACAACACCACCAAAGCAGTGTTCAAAGTTGCACCATATGTGATCCAAAGCGTTCCCCAGATTGGTGGTGACCCTCTGAAGAACACAATGGAAATGGCGGGCAACCATCCATTGTTCCAACCTCTCTGATTCTCCACTTCGGTGGATGAGATCCACATTGAAGTCGCCCATGATAACAATGTCCCCAAGGTCTTGCCGAACTGCGTCCAGCTGATCGAAGAGTTCCGTTAGGGACGTGCTGGGGCTTCTGTAGATGGCCAATAAATGAAAGGATCGGCCAGAGACTACCTTCACTCGAACAGCCTCGATCTTCAGGTCCCGGTTGCCAAACATCTCCACCGATGTGGCAACATTGCTGTCGTAATAGGCTGCGATAGTTCTATGTCCCGGTGCCAAAGAACTGATGAGAGGACCCCGTAAGTTCTCTCTCAACGATAGGCGGTATCTGTCTGCATCCGAAGGACGCAACCTTGACTCTGCAAAAGTCAGTACAGATCCCATCTTGAACCGCCTATCTGAATCAATTTGGCCCATGTATTTGGAAAGGCTGGCTACATTTTGGTACAGGACCACCTCACCACCTTCCACCAAATCAATTTCCTCAGTTAAGGAAAATTGACAGTCAGGGGATCGCAAACGGGCCATTTCAGCAGCAACAGTTTTGCTGGTCTTGATCTTCTTCCTGCTGAAATTGATCAGATAAAGGCCCTCCAGGGACGTCACACGAGAGAGGGCCACGTAGGTACCATTCGGGAATACTGACCCACCAGAAAAGTCCACCACTACGGACTGATAGGTGTTTCCCTGGCTTCGGTGGATGGTTTTCCCTTCGGCTGGACGAAGAGGAAACTGGTACCGACGAATTTCAGTAGACCGAAGACTGAATGTTCTCTCGCATCGGTCAATAGGGGTCCAAGAAGGATCGGCAAAGGTGCCATAGTCGTCAATGACACCCTTTCCTGGCAGCACCGACCCAAGGTAGTCCTTGAAATATAGTTTGTTCTGCACCCTGCATTGGCTGCCGACTCTTGGGTGCAGAAACTTGACCCAGATCACGGTCTTGTTGTTGGAAAAGGCCTGGATGATGCCACCAGAACCGTTGACCAAGCCATCTTCCACGTCCAAGTTAGCAACTATTTCCACACGCATGCCCAAGCACACGTGCAGAACGGAATAGATGCCACCGGACTTTTCTGGGCTAAGCAGAGCAGCTATCTCCAATATTCGTGACCTGACTCCTTGTTGGTCTGATGACGCTGCGGCTCGTTTGGCTTTTCGAACCTAAAACAAAAATATTATATACTTAATTAGATGAACATAGAATAAACATTCAAACAAGCTATTATTTCATACCTTTGACATGTTTAACATTCAATTTAACAAATATGCATTTCGGTTTAGTAACAGTCACAACTCTTACTGTTAGCTAGAGAGTGTGAGGTGTTACATTAAACCTGACACTGGCTTCACAATGATATTTACATCAAACAAATACCACTACCATTTCCAATATCCATATACTGGAATCGCATCTACAATTCTTAACTACCAATGAAAATTCTCATCACAAACCAGCTTTCATATTGAATCAAAACTTTTCCATTTCAAAACTTCTGTTGAAACAAATTTTGATCAAACAACATTTACCAGTTAAATTTTAGGTTTTCTATAGTCAGACAAATTCCTATCATACGTAAAACAAACGTATATATAACGTAAACAACGATCCTCACCATAGTGTCAGAAGCCAGGCTATCAATGGCCTTGTTCTCTAGTTTCTCCAGCTTCGACTCATCGTACGCCTTCATATTGCATCGCTGGACCTCATCGTTGGTGACAAACAGCTGGACAGGACGGTCTTCAATATCCAGCTTCGCAATCATTCGATCTACTTCATCTCTCGTCATGTTTCGAGAGCAAAGGATCTGCTCATCCGATGGAGAGATGTAGTCAGCGCCAAACCGGACCCGATTTAGCAGTTCGGCAAATTCTCCATCCTTTTGCCGCATGATCTGGTCCAGCTCCACGCATTCCACCTGATCCTTCCAAACGTTGGAAATGAAGGCTGTATATTGAGCCCTCATATCCACCCAGAGTGGAATGTCCATGACAGGGGGCAACTGATAGGGATCTCCAATGAAAATCATATGGAGACCCCCAAATGGGACACCAATCACCCCCATGATGGCCTCTAGGCGACGCATGATGTGAGGAAGGAAATTCCCGCCTACCATGGAGAATTCATCGATGATGGCAGCTCTCAGGCCATGATAGGCATTGCGCAGAGTCTGCAGGTGTTTCGGATCTAACCCGCGATACTCTCCAGGGCTGTTCCGCTTTGCAGGGATGGCCAATCCATTATGGATGGTGACGCCTTCTGCCAAAAAGGCAGCCATTCCAGTATAGGCCATAACAAGGACGGGATTGATGTTGGCATCCTTGGACATCTTCCGACAAACGGTGTCTATGCCCTTGCGCAAGCAACGAGCCAGAACCGTCTTTCCAACGCCACCAGGGCCAACGATTGCAACGCAGACCCTTTCATTCTTCTTTACTCGCATTAGAATGTTTTCGAAGATGGCACGCTGCTTCAGGTTCAGCGTTGGAACAGTTTTCAAATACTCGTCTTCTGTCATTCCTCCATGGACAGCATCAGTTGTCACCTGTTCCAGTTCCCTGAAACCACCATCCGTGCCAATATCATATTCCAAGGATTCGGTTTCAAATCCTTGCGATGACGCCAACTGACGCTCCCGTTCAGCGTCAATGCGGTCCTGGTCTGCTTCCTGTTGCATGGTCCCTCCAATATCCATGCGGACGAAGTCTTCGTTCTCCAGATTTTGAGCGTGCTCAATTGCAGCGTCAAATTGAGCATCGTCTAGTCTGTACAAATCCATGATATCTTGGATCTGTTCCTGAATGGCCTTAAAATGATCTTCATATGAATCATACAGACCAATTAGATCGTTGTCTTCGTCACGGAATGGAAGGAACAACATCAACCGCTCTCGATAGTACAGTTCACGATCGATTTCCTCCTTGAATCGGACGCATCTCAGAATTTTGGGCTTGCGTCGTCGTTTCATGATGCCCAGCCGAGGAATCTCAAATTCGTCAGGGAATTCCTCGTGACATGGGACACCATCATCAACCTGTTCTTCCAGTGGCTCATCTTCCACATCTTCATCCTCATTGATTTGCAGCTGTTCCCTTTCTGTTGGTGCTCCTCTCTTCCGCTTCGTGAACGGCTCATATTCATATTCGGTGGCAAATATGGCAAGGCACATATGCTCAACCTGTCGGGAGCGTAGACTGTACCGCTTCACCATATTCATCACTTCAATGTCTGTTGAAGTTGGATTTTTCTGCATCAACTGAAGCAATTCTTCCGGATCCTTGAGCATTACGGTTCGCCGTTCTGGAGGGGACGTGTTGACGAAAATGACATCCCGACTGCAATCCACCAGCTTCAGCTGAAGAACGAGGTAGCCACTTTCCATTTTGCAAATCTCCGATGACTTCAAGAACGCATTTCCCAACAGCTGCATTTGCCGCTTCAAATCCACATTCCCATCGTGAATTTCTCTTCGAACGGACGACAACAGTTGGCTGACAGCATAATTGTACTTCATGATGTAGCTGATGATGTACTCTGCTACGGCAAATTCGTCCAGTGGAATTTGGATGTCCATATTGGCCCTCCAATGTTTCCCAATTTTCGGATTATACGCATTGATGCGTATATCACAAAGGTCTCGTCTGAGGAAATACTTCCGTGAATTGAAGCTTGACCGAACGCACATGATGTATCGGTCCAAATCAATTTCCAAATATTGGAGAAGATCATCGAATGACTTCAGCTTCTGGATCTCAGCTACTTCATCTGGATCTGTCTGTCTGATTTCACGCCGTTCCCCGGCATGGATACGGAGAATTCTCTTCAATTCGGAATGAAGAGTTCGAAGTTCCTTGAGATCGGCCTTGGGAACGGACTTCGGATAATACGTAGAAAGAGGGTGTCTGCTCTGCTGCTGGCTAGCTCTATCAGGATCTTCCTGTGACGCAGACCGGACTAGACTGTCAATGGTCTGCTCACACAGGTCATCAGCTTCAGCCTGTTCAGAAACACTAGCAGCGCAGAGTGGTTCCAATATGAAGGTGGACGGCATCGGTTCGATGGGATAACCAAACCGGCAGGTTGAGCCCTTCTCACCGTATTTTTCACACGTGGCCTTGTGAGTGTGAACCTGAACAGTAACGTCAAAATCGGGATCACAATGACTGTCGCAGGCACAGGAGATGTTCTGATCAATGTAGTCTGCAATTTCGTCGACGGTAGCGCAATCGAAATCAGGGGCTCCTTCACACCAGAAAAGTCCATGCGTGTGCACTTGACCCCTGGTCTGAAACTCGTTTCGAATGAAAAAGTCCTTCAACTGGCCGATTGGACTGTCCGGATGCCTCAGCGTTTTTTTGATGAAGGTCTGCAGTAAGCGGTCATAGTAGCGAGCAATGAACACACTGCCTTCATTCTGCAGTCGACACATCTCTTCGAAGGGAATCCTGGACACATCATCTTCCTGGATAGTTTCATTGTCCAACTCCGCCTTCAGCATCACTATGAGCTCTGTCCACCGACTCTCTGCAACAGACAGAGTCATGAACAACGAAGGTCCACGAAGCTGTCTGATCATGGCAAACAGATCTTTCTTCTTGGCGTCCTGCCAACCTGGACTACCGCGGACATTTCTGGTGAAGTTGAACGCTTCGTTTTTCCTTGCCAGTTCCTCCACCACTCTTCCTTGAATGATGTCGCTTACTGTATATTTCACTGCAGCCTCCCCTTTTCGTTGCGTCTTCATCCAAATCGACATGCCACTATGGAGGCGTTCCACCTGCAGTTTCTTACACAGTAAAAAGATATAGTCATCGCAAAGAATGCAGCGTGGATCTTCCATTCGCATTGAATACTTAGCACGATCAGCAGTTGTCATGCTGGTTTCTGGCACGTCTTCGCCACCAAATACGTGTGGAAAACAAAGGGCTTCAACCTCCGTCGACAACAGAAGCGGTACTGGACGATTGCCCTCGCCCGGATTGACAATGACCTTCTTATCGCTGAGGTCATACATTTCAGCCATGATCATCTGATTTTCTTCATCTGGATCGTTTGGGGCAAGCATGGTTGGTTGATTGATAGCATTGACTGAACCATCAACCGGTTCTTCTTCCCATTCAATATCACCGTCGTTGTCATCGACAGTGGGATCTGTCGTAGCCTCTGCGTCGTCGTCTCCACCAACAGCAGTGCAGCGACCAGTTGCGTCACAGCAACAGGCGCTGGTTCCACTAGCAGGACAAACGCCTGTATCAAATCCCTCGACCACTCCTTCTGGCTCAATCATCATATTCAGCTGATCGTTGTCACGCAAGGACTGAAGGAAGCGATCAACGTCGAAGTCAACATTTCTTCGGTAGAGCTGGGCATTGTCGTATAGCCAACGACAGGCTTGCAGAACTTTCGTAACTCGGATTCGTTCCCGGCGATGAGCACCCAGCTTCTTCATCCGTTTCAGTTCCACGACGACGGTACTGCAGTCAGCCAGGTTTCTCGGCAACTGACCAATAGATCGCTCCAATTTGCACGGCACACAAACAACATTACCGTAGAGTCGTTGTTGTTTGCACACCGGCATTTGACGGATTCGCATAAAGGGAATCATAGCGGCTATAACATTGACTTCCAGAGGACGCAAGTCTTGCAGTTCCGGAACGATAACTGGAAGCCGATAATTTCCGGGTCGAAGACGAGGGACTTCACCAGCATCCAGCTTGGAACGGCAGTACCTGCAGATCATCTTCACGAGGGCGCCACGAGATTCCTTCTCCAGACAGATCTGACAATTCGCTTCGATATACAATTCGTTGATTTTGCTGACAAGTCCTCTGTTTCTGATCTTATCCACAACCGCCAAACAGTCCCGGTACAGCTTTTGATGGCAGACACAACACACATGCATAGGACCTTGCATGCGCATCGCCTCAAATGGCTCCCAAGCACCTCCTTCCGCTCTCAGTCGTTTCTTCCGTTCACGATCTCGTTCTCTTTCAGATTCCAACTGAACTGGATCAGATCTTCGCGACTTCCGCAATGCTTGAGTCTGCTGACGATGGCTCTCCGCGATTTCTGGATGCGAATAGTATTCTCGCATCTGTTGACGATGGGCTTCGCCAGTCTCCGGATCTCGATAGTATTCGCGCATCTGTTGACGATGGGCTTCGCCAGTCTCCGGATCTCGATAGTATTCCCGCATCTGTTCACGGATAGCGTCACCGCTCACAGGGTCCCGATAGTAGTCTCGCATCTGTTTACGCTTCTTCTCAGCCACCGACTCGATGGCGTACCGCTCGCGGCTATACAAAGCTTCCCTTTGCCTTAAGTCAGTATCTTGCCGTCTTTGACGCATTAATTCCGCTTTTCGAGAACGCCGAGTAGCTTCTGGATCAGTAAACTCCTCGCGCCTGTCAGGTTCGCATTCACCTACAAACGAGCTGCCATCGTCTCCTGCAATACCCGAGCGCCCACAATCTGAAATATGATCCGCTCCAACGCCTACCAGTTTCACAGATACGTCTCCACTACCAGAGATCTCTGAATCAGTAGATCTACCAGCCACATTGAGTCCAGTCCCAGTTTCGACCTGTCCCGCAGCTGCCTGCTTCGCCCTCTGTCGTCGTTTCTTCTCTTTTTCCTTCAACCTTTTAGCTTCCAACGCCTTTCTTTCACTTTTCCGCTTTCCCATTGTCAACACCAATTCAACATAAAGCAATTGTTAAAATCAGTAAATTTAACTCTAAACAGCAGAAAAATAAGATAAGACAAAACTTTCATCATTTTCTACTCACTATTTTCATCGGGTTCCCCTACACATGAAAAACAAAAAGGACTTTTCAAAACACGACCGGTTCTCCCCAACTCCCAACCTAATAAACCATATTTTCTACTCACTATTTTCATCGGGTTCCCCTACACATGAAAAACAAAAAGGACTTTTCAAAACACGACCGGTTCTCCCCAACTCCCAACCTAATAAACCATATTTTCTACTCACTATTTTCATCGGGTTCCCCTACACATGAAAAACAAAAAGGACTTTTCAAAATACGACCGGTTCTCCCCAACTCCCAACCTAATAAACCATATTTTCTACTCACTATTTTC